>OMNZ01058298.1:0-12067 GCA_900303255.1 Lesueurigobius sanzi | reverse complement strand
TTGAGGTTTTGATTTAAAATAGTCTCTGGCAGAATCCCATTGTAATAAATAGGGCACAATTTGGCACTTTTTGGCCAAAAAAACTCAAATTTGTAATAATGAAATTGAAAATGTTGGATCCTATTTACACACTGCAAAAAGAGATATATTGATAAGTAAAATTAGCTTGAATGCAGAATATTTGACGTTATTCTTAGTAATTTTGACTTGCCAAGTAAAATTATCTGCCAATGGAATAGGCATATCTGCCAAAGTATTTTTGCACTTATAATAAGAAAAAGCAGATAATTTGAAGTCAACTTTGATTTATTATCTCATTTTAAGTGCAGGAAGTCATTTTTTTCTTAATTGAAGTGCTAAAATACTTGTTCCATTGGCAGATAATCTTACTTGACAAGTCAAAATTACTAAGATGTTGTTTCTTTACTAACATAAAATATTCTGAAGTCAAGCAAATTTTTACTTATGAAGATATACATTTTTGCAGTGCAGTATATATTTGGTCATAAAATACAGTCCCCCCCAAAAAATACACTTTTTTTTTTGTGAACACATTTTTTAAAACAGACTAACATAAACAAGGATTGTCTCTAAAAGTGGCATGTCCCCAAAAATGGGGACGTTAGGGCTTAAGAGGTTAAGAGGAATTCACCTGTAGCCAAGATGCTCTTTCAACACTATTTAACAAAAATACTCCAGTTTCCTCTTTATTCTATACCTAAATGTTTGGAGAGTGTGTTCAACATTTTTACAAGAAACAGAATTATCATGCATGTAGAAATCTTTTAGGGAGCTACTTGGAAAGGGCTGGTAAGCTACTGCTAGCTTCTGAGCTACTGGTTGGAGATCCCTGTTCTAAGGGGATGTTTAGCAGAATTTTGCTGCTAAACATTGATTTAAAAATGTGTATAATATTCCCATTCTATATCACAATTCTCTTGTGACAAAGAATGGAATGAATTTCATGGGGTTATGTTTGATAACAATGACACCAGTCCATCATTTTTTTTTTTTTACAATGTGTCCTACTGTACAGAGCTCTTCACCAAATGATGAAGAAACTGCCAGAGAAAGTGATTCAGGCCCAGACAAGGAACTGGGCGCGTCTGAAGTCGACGCTTCCAAAGAAGAGACAAAGAGTGAGTCCACGGGAGCAGACGAGAAGCAGGAAGCTCACGGACAGGAAACCTCTCCATCAGACGTGGTCAATAATGTAGACACAGATGAGAAAAGCTCTGTGGAGGAGGGCACCAGCCAGGGCCAGGCACCAAGTGATAAGACTCAGGACAGTAATGAGAAGCAGGACGGAGAATCTAGCGAAGGTGCACGGGATGATCAAGACGAGAGCGCAGAAGAAGTGGACAGGGACAGTGGGAAGGAGGCGAGCGGCGGCGGCCATGATGGAGGTAATGATGCAGACACGGGGGAGGAGCGCAACGAACAGAAGGAAGACGCCGGCGGCCCGGAGCAGGCCCAGGCGCGTAATGAGAGCAAAGAGGCTCAAAGTAGAAATGCTAACAGGGAAGTGGACGGCGCGGACAGCCACGGAGATGCAGAGGACTCGGGAGGGGTCAAGGGAGAGGTCAGCGGGGGAGAGGACGAGGTGAAGGGTGGAGCCCAGCCAGACACGGACACCAAAGATCCAGACACAGAGAAGGAGAAGAAAGGAGAGGACAAGTAATGTAGGATTTCACAAAGCACTTCGAAGAGCTACATGAAGTTATTACAGCACAGTGAAATATATAGAAAACAAAGCTGTGAAATATGTTATTAGAAAAGGTGCAGAAATGGATGTTAGAAAACCGTGTAGCTTTATCCTGATCGGTATTTATCCAAAGATTTGTTCTCTACAGTAGAGCATAGTTGTTAGGTTGTCTTGACTTTATATCCAAAGTTACAACTGAATACTGAGTTATATGATATCACAGGTCTAAAATACTATGTTAGAATCTTAATACAAGGGTGGAAGGAGATCTGCAATGCGTAAGATCTTAGTGTGAGCCACGATGGAGCGTTCAAAGCTATGTTAAAGAACAGCAGCTGAATCAGAGTGTTCTGATAGAAGACCAAAGCGACAGCAATATGGCACACTGCACTCTTCAGAAAGTTTTGTGTCTGCATGTTACTTCAGGATGGTGAAACTTGTAAGTCAATATACAATGTGCGTATTTAATGAATTGACATAAATAAAAGTAACATTTGTGCCTTCAAGAATGCATTGTTTTGTTATCAATAGGTTGCGATCACATTATACAATTCTATTTCAGTGGGAGCAGGTGCCAATACAACTCTATGGGAGATAAATCTATTTCGTTTACCAAAATGAACATTGACAAAATGCTACTCTTGTTGTGATTGTATTCCCAAATCTGCCATGTTTTTCTTGTGGCTGGAAGTCCTTTCTACTGGCCAACATCATTTTGTCACCACTTTTGGACACCTTCATGAGAAAATAGTTAGCCTTTAGTTCATATGTGACCGGTCATGGGATCCAGGGACACAGATCATCTGACCCCTGGAGCATTTTGAGTTATTCACAGATTCTGAAAGTGTCGTTTCTAAGCTTTCCAACGATATGAAACACATGGAAATCTGTTGATATTTGGAGAAGTAGTAACCATTTGAAAGTAGGCCCATCGCAAAAGACACAGCCTGATCTCCCTGTCCTGCTCATTTGCATCTCATTACAGTCAGCATTTTCATTGGCTGAAGCGACTGCCAGTCAAGCAGTTGGCAGTGACGTAGCACACTAAAGATTCTGTCATGATGCTTGGCGCTACTTTCATATGGACAACGTTTGTGATCTCAGATTCTGCAAAAAAAAAGAAAATCACTCATTTTGAAAAAAAAAGAAAACACGTGTTCCTTCATTTAGGCTATTGTTGTGCTGGCGACTTGTCCCTGGAATCCATGGTGCGTCGATGTGTGCCGACAGAGAACACAGTGAACTTTGTAACAGTTTTTATTTCATGTGGTTTGGCCCAGGAATTACAGAGAAATTAGCAATAAACTAAAATGCATTTGGACTATAGGGGTGTGACAATATATTGATTTTCTAATATATCGTGATATTTTGCGGCACGATACTGATACTTTTTCTGCTAATATTGATACTTTTGATGACGTCATGCATATTAATTATTAACGGTGTCGTGAACATTAATGAGGCCAGTAATGGTCAATAACACAGTCAGGACAGTAGAGGGCAGCACTGCCATTAAGCACATGGGCCAAATACTGTCACACAAATAAATAACTTTTAATGATAGTGTTTATAATTATCAGGGCTGTCAAAGTTAATGATTAATCAAAAATAAAATTAACAAACTCCAAAGAAAGTGGTGTTTGGTAAAGTAAATTAACTTGAGGCATTTGTATAAATCAGTGTTTCTCTGATATGGCTTTGGGACCTCACCATTGGTCGACAAGCCACGCCCCAAAAATACATCTCATTTGATCTTTATATTGTGAGATACTAGAATTTTCCACAAACTGAAATTGTAACAAAAAGTTATTAGAAAAAAGAGTGTGTTTTATGTCAGAAATGTAAATAATGAATAAATAATAATCAAATTTCAAAAGTGTGATTACTGTGATTAAAACAAATGAATCGATTGACAGCAGTAATAATTATAAATAAAATGTGCTTTTGTTGTTGTGGAAACAGGCAGGTTGTGTATTGAAATGTAAATGAAAAGATCAATGCATCTGAAAACAAATATAAATAATAAAGTTGTTTATAAAGTAGAAATGTTGAAAAAGATCAAAACAAATCACTCATGTTTCTGAAAAAAATAGTGATATATTATTCTGTAATTGTGTGCAATATATCCATTATCACAGTATCGGCAAATCCTGAGGTTATCGTGAGCCATGTATTGTACTATGGTATTTTATCGTGAGGTGCACAGAGGCGTAGTAGCAAAGTAGCAAAATTAACATTACATAGAATATAAGCAGAACAGTGAGTAAATATACTAGTGGCTCAACAAATCAATCATTTGTGTACTTTTTTCATACAAGAATGTAACACAAAGCGACTTACAACTTAGAATCCATCCCTTTCACCCACTCAACCCCCTGACCCTCACGACTATTCACCCTCAAACACAAAGAATCATTCCCCTGCACCCACCCGTCCATGCAAGCCCTCGGGTAACCAACCAACAAAAAGTACATTCCCCACCGTTTGAGAGCCACTGTCTTAGGATCACTCATTAATAAATAAATACCATGTGAACTGAACAAAATGTACTTGAGTAATATCAGTCTGTTGTTGAAGAATAAATAAACAATGCTCTTGGCTAAACTACTCAGTGAAAAGTACTCGAACTAGCCATTACTTTCTACCAATCAGGCAAAACCTATTGGATCACGTCCCCGGCATCAGTGGTCATAATGGTCCTTTTCAACATGCTGCTCCACATGCTTCCAAAGGTGATGCAGCCTGACACCTTTTTATTTACACTCCCCACAGGTGCCATAGCTGTCTAATATTAACCTGTCAGCCGCATGAACAGTATGCACGATTGCTTCATATACAGCGTTTCCGGCCCGTCGTTCATTCACCCTCGTAACCGTTTCCTATGATGGAGAGTTGAATAAAAACCTGCCTCCCACCACCGACAGGCTGCGAAGCCAAGTGCGAAGTCTGATCTAATTCAGTGCACGGCCTCTCTGCCCACCATCTGAGCAGTCGGCTGTTTTATGACTCAATGTCCCACTGGAGGAACATCATGGCTGGAGGAGAGAAAGACAGAAGGAGCAAGGGCCAGCCTGTGTGAGTCATGGAGGTGATGATCCGTGCGCTGCTATTTGTGGAGTTACTATCAATTCAGTGGGAGCCGCTGCAGGTCTGAGAGGATCTGCCTGTGTGTGTGTGTGTGTGTGTGTGTGTGTGTGTGTGTGTAAGTGGGGGGCTTGTTAATAAAACCACCCTCTTCCTAAATGACTCCCCTGATGCATTACAGTGATACTTTCAGCCTAATAAAGGGGATGTTGTGGTCAAACATCGGTCTATGGCCTAACCTCTGCGGTTTAAGAGGAGACACTACCGGCAAAACGCCTCTTTTATATTTTTAAGTTTTGGGCCAGTTTGCGTCCCAGATCAAAGTTAAACATATAAACTTTCATCTGGAAACAAATAAATGACCTAATCTTCACAAAAAGGAGAGCAATTATTGCACTGATTCAATGTCTCTCTATAGAACTATATTGTATATTGTAAATTCAATGAGCATTTTCTCAAAGTGCATTTTGTGGCAACATGTCCACAACTCCAGCTCCAAACTTAACAATATTTTGAAGGGGAAAAATAGACCGAGGTACTCCTCCCACATTATAATCCTCTATTTACATTTCCTAAAAACCTTTATTGTACTGGGCTAATACTGTATACACTCAAATCTTTTAAAACATGTTGCTGGTTTCGTCTATGCCTATCGGCTCCAACAAGCCTTTGTCAAGAAGTATATCAATTATGATAAATATTTTGAAGGTTTGTTCAGCGGGATTTTTCAACATTTAATTTCTAGCCTGATTAATAGAGTTTTGAATGTTTTTTTTTTAGATTTATTTGCAAGTTTATTAAAAAACAAACAAAAAATCCCAATCATCCAAAATCCCTTCTGATTAAATCTTTGTAACATATCAACAAAATAAAACTATACATTTAAACCAATATTTAGATTTCACTGCCAAAAATATAGGTAATTTTGGCCATTTTTATGCATATATATTATATATGCAATATATTTTTCATCATATTTATGTCAGTAATATACAGAAAAAGTTTAAAATCAATATAACTCAATTAAAAATGTCCCCCATTCACCTGGAGTGTCTCGCCAGTAAAGTTTAGTATTAGTACATCTCTGACTGAAGTCGTGCCTATTGGTAAGTGAAGCTTGATTGATTGTATTTTCAATATAGAAATATTTAATCAATTGTTATCTTTATAGTTTGATTTAATTGGATTTGAATTTAAACCATATTAATGTGAACACACATCCCAACACAACCCTCTCCAGTAAATGTGGGATAGGGTCTAAATAATACAAAGAATATACTCTATTGTAAGGCAAGGTGTGCGCTACACTGTGACCCACAGGTACAAGCCTCATGAAAACTCCAGTCCCACGCAGAAAGGATCCACTCCGGTGATCCAACCCAGGCCTTCTTACAGTGAGCTGACAGTGCTCCCCGCTTTGGTACATGCTTCCACAAGTAGCTATTCGTATTTTTGATCATATTCATATTTTTTTGTGTGTGGTGTGTGAAGCTCGATGATCCGATCGATCGACCTGGAAGTCAGTCAATACATGACGAGACAACGTTGGCATGTTAGTAATTTATTTTTTTTATGTTCATTTAAAAATAGACATGTTTTAATATAGTATGCATTTGATTATTATAGTACTCGTCACTGTGTGTAAGCACATCATTTATACATCTCGAGAGATACTTTGTAGTCATTTAAGGGGAGGGAAAGTTGTTTCGCTTTGGTTGAAGACAGAAGAAGCTCACAACAGCAAGGAACTACATACGTATACACCGAACTACCTATCGGACTGCTAGGAATGCACAGATTGTGTGGTTTTGTTACAATTTCGCTTGTGATAAAGAGCTTTTCAAGGTAAACCAAATTACATGGCATTATATATTATTTTAGCAAAAGGACTGATGTTTTGAATATTAGAAGAGTAGCTGTTAAAAGGTCAACTTACATAATACTGCAGCATTAGAGTGGCTTTCCTTGTCTATATTTCACGGCACTGTGATTACTACTGCACAAATGTACTTTATTCCTTAATAACTAAAGACAAAGCAAGAAAGAAAGTGCCTATATACATAGAAAATGAATCAAATATAAAATCATCTTTTAGAAAACAGCATCATTATTTGGTAAGTATCTTTGTATGTTTTGCATGGAGCTTATGGTGTGATGTAGCTTCAAGTCTTAAATGAGCGCAGGACGGCTTTGTACAAATGAGCACCTGCTGCTGTTTTCAGAGACGCTTGTTTTGTAACACATTTGTGGTGGTGATGCATCTTGGGTATTCATTTTCCACTTGCTCACCGCACGTTTTAACTCTTAGCGCATGGTTATAGCCGCCGGTGGAGAAACTTAATTTTGTGTGTGTATGTGCGACTGACCTTTGTATTCTACACCTGTCTGTTTTGCTTTCATTTCATCACTGTTCAAGTCGATTGATCGTGTCTGGTGACCTATTGGTAGACAATGCCCTGTGGCTAATGAGAGAAATGTCGTAGGAGGAGTTCGCTAAAATCTAAACTCCAAGCCCAGATGTTCACGAAGCTCTCCGTTTGTACAAGAAGTGCAAAGAAATAGTATTGCACATAAACATTAATTTCACATAGAAAGCTTAGTATAAGAGACAGTATTGGACTAAATCTATTGCATGTTTTCTTTTTTTTTTATTAGTCGAGTGCATTTTACACTTGCCTATGTGTTCTATAAGCTTTACCATCTAACACTAACAAATAGTCACAACAAAGTTCAAATCAATCTGATAAAAAAGTTCAGTGGCTGTATTGTGCTTTGTATTCTTGGCATATTGTTTTGTTAATCTTGAAACAATAGCAATTATCTAAAACATTAATAAAGTAAAAGAACCCAGTAGTTGCAACAGCAGGACGACCAGTCATGTAAGCTGACCTTTTCAGAGGAAATGCACTCATAGTCACAAATGTAACCTCACACACGTCACTGATTCCCTTCTTGTGGTTTGTGTCAGGTCTCTGATTTAGTATTCGAAGGCTGGATATTCTGTACTTTGGACAGTGTGACCGGCACTTTGCCCTCTCCTGGAGTGGGGGCCCTCATGATGGGAGTTCCTGGGGGAGAAGCAGAACGGCACATTTAGCTTTGATCGAGCTGGGGCAAAGATAATCAACATAAATGTTGTAAAATCTTACCAACTGTTGCTTGCAGATCTGCCAACCTCTCCTTAAACTTCTGCTGCAAGTAGAGCTCTTCCTTCGAGTAGCCTTTAGCGAAAGCAGACAATAGAAGACCAACTGCCATAGACATGCCTCCCACACAGAACAGGATTGCTCCTGTTAGTTTGCACACATCCAACGCTCGATTGAAGCTAACTGCATGGCTGTTAAGAAACAATTGAGAGTATTTTTGACAAAGGAAGTCATTTTATTCTCTAAAACACTGGATGTTAAAAGCAATGCATGTCTGTAATAAACCATGACTTTACCTGTCCACAAAAAGCAGATCATCTTCACCAAAAGCTTCAATCCTGGCTGGAGTGGCATATCCCACCAAGACCACAATGAGCCCAGCAAACAGGACCAGTGCTCCAAACGCGAGACAGACCTGAGGAGGGCAGACTGAATGTGTAAACAGCTCTAAAGAGATTAAATATAAGGAACTTGTTATTAATGTTACCTTCCAGAGTAAAGAGCTCCACCTGCTCGGCGATCTCTGAATCTGAAAATCTTCATCACGTTCCCAAATCGAAGCAGTGCATTCCTCATAAAACTGCCAGAAGACCCAATTAAGTTAGAACAACACTTGAGCTCAGACTTGTGAGATACTTTTTTAACATATATGCACCTGATGTAGGTAGGAGCGGACTCCATACTGCTGGTACTGCCCAGTGGCTTGGGCAGGGTCTGTGTAGTCGGAGCCACAGATCTCTGTGCAGGACGTCATCCTTCACATCTGTCGATCTGACCAAGACACAAACAGATCAATGGATGAGTACACTCAAAGTAGCACATTGTGTTTGCCAACCCTTTTGTTTTGATGAACAGTTCCACTGATATAACAGTATAGATTCAGATGACAGCGTCTGAGATACTTGCTGACTGTTACATAACACTGTACTGGCGCGGTGGCTGCCTCAGTACATTGAGATTAATGATGCATTCTCTTTGTCTGCTTCTATCAAATAACCCATGGAATATTACATTTCTGCCACTTCAGTGCCAATATTGCTATGGCTGGAGGCACATTCTCATTGCTTTCTCTAGAAATGTTCAGAATATTTTGCAAGGCAATGTAATTAAGAGAAAAAAATACCTTTGGCAAAGTAAATTTGAGAATAGAAGCCAACTCCATGGTTTCTGTGCAAATGACGGAAAACGTAGCATCACTTGTACTTTTGCAAATAGCAGGGAAACATTCCACATCTTCAGTGATTACATAAAAGTTAAATGTGCACTAAGTGGCGTAACAACTTTGCTTACACGTAAAATCACATACGTTTCCTCAGTAGTCTTGTTACATCAGATGCTTCCTACAGTAAACTCTGGGCCAAACAGACATCTGTCTCTAATTGTGGGAAAGATCATGAGTTGTTTGTAAATAAGTGCAGTATATAATCTGGTTATGGAGCAAACAGTGTGGTTCACAGTCAAAGTGTCAGTGTCCAATCCAAGTTGACTCATAAATCCATGTTAATGTAATGTGTCTTTAAACACCTTCACACCATAGACCTAATACCTACAGCTACTTTAATGTGGATCATGTTCAATGCAAAGCAAATCAAGCCACACAAACTACTGAACATTATCTAACATCCCAATTCAAGCGGCTGCATCTGTGATCCACAGCTCAGCTTAATAGGCAGACTAACATACATACTTCACACAAACCACTTGCGTCACTGGGTCACGTGACGTGTGCAATGTGTAGCATTCAAGAATGTATTAAATATAGCACTTTATACAGCTTTATCCGACACAAACACACATTTTCAGTTTGTTTCACACACTGGACTTTTTTGTCTGGAGAACAGAAGCGCAGAGTGTCGCCTTTATCCTCCAGTTTAACCTCTGCGAACATCTGCCTGCTATTATACCAGCAGGAATACGCGCACAGGCGTAATATGTGACGCCATTCTAATAAATAATGCTGTCCCCAACGAGACGCCACACACTAGTTCAAGAAGTAGAAAGGAGTTCAAACAAAGAAGATGAAAAGATAAGTAGAAACGTCAATCAATAGTGTCATTTCATTGCACGTAGAAGACACCGCAAATGATCGCCTATAAGTTTATCTAGTTTGTTTTGTACATGCTCACCGTAATACGGAATTAACCGCACACAATTAGGAGCAGATGACACCGAAAGTAAATAAAAGAGAATGGCTTTTACGCACGAGCCACTCCAGAAGATGTGCAGAGCGCGACGTCGAGCGCATTGATGAATCGGGTGAGCAACAACACATATCCATCTAAATTTATCCAGCATCCAAAAGAACTCAGAATCATTACATAATATCAAAATGTACCTGTCATTACCAGCATGGAGAGTGATCGCTCGCTGTTGTTTCCTCAGCCGGCTCCCATCACTCTACGATCACCCCTCTCTTCCACTGTCTCCCCATCTCCGCTTCACCGATGATTCAGATTTCCTCTCTCTGCCTCCACTGCGCACGCGTGATATCCCTGGCAACGTGTGATTCAGTGGTGAATATAAATAACCAAAGATCAAGACAAGAAGGAAGTTGGAACGATTAAGCGAGCGCCTTGTCACTCAAAACAGACAGTGCAAGTGCCAGTGACGCACGTGAGGTGAAAGGGCAGAACCAGTGAATTGAATATAAAACTGAGATTTGTTTATTTAAGTGTTTTGCAAGTGAGAAAACAAAGACTGTTACTTGCGACCAGAGACTTTCAAGACGTACCGCAAAATGCGCCTACAAAGTGCCACAAGTGCCGCAAACTAGTCGCTACAACCCAATAAGTACCGACTCTTTGTTATACATCAAAATGCAATTCTCAAAGTGTCAGACACATCCTACTAACATTCAGACTTTCGACTTGAGATACATAGGCCCTATAGCCTCTTTTCCTCTGAAATTAAAATGAGAAATCCATGAATATTGGGTGAGATACATTAGACAACAAGGGTCCTCAATGTTGATCAACAAACAAAAAGCATAAGGCAGACAGACCACAATAATGTATAGACTAACTATAGAGCTAATAGATAAAGGCACCCTCCAAATAGCCTTTGTGGTTAAGGCTTGATGTTGTGGATATGCACATGTGAGAGGCAAAGGCAAACCCCTGTAATCCAACAGACATAATCTAACCATGTTGTCAGGGTACACTGTGGTAAATAGTCACATTTACAGTGTAGCACTTCTTCTACCTCCACTGGACACTCACACAGGAAAGCCAAGACGCCGGTGGTAAGCTTGGGGGCAGACTGACAAAAGTGTGACTGCACATATCTGTGGACCCTTTGACCACCACCCTTCATTCACTCACACAGACCTCAACACCAGAATCCCTCAGGGCTGTGTACTTCCCCCTGGCTCTTCTCCCTGTTCACCAACTGCTGCATCTCTAGCCACCAGTCCATAAAACTGACACGGGCAGCATCACCAACATCGGGCTCCTCTCGGACAGTGATGAGTCTGTCTACAGCAGAGAGGTGGACCGGCTGGTGTCCTGGTGCAGAGGGCCATCGTCCAGTCCATCCTCACCTCCTCCATCACTGTGTGGTAACGCTGGCACCACCACCAGGGACAAACTGTTGGGCATTGTGTGTGTTGCTGACTCGCTGATCGGCTGTAGGCTCCCATCTCTCCACCTGTATGTCTCCAGGACCCGGGGGCGTGCACTAAACGTGAACACTTAATAACACTTAATAACTCTGTATCAAACTCATGAACACTTAATAACACTTAATAACTCTGTATTACTCATGAACACTTAATAACACTTAATAACTGTATTACTCATGAACACTTAATAACACTTAATAACTCTGTATTACTCATGAACACTTAATAACTCTGTATTACTCATGAACACTTAATAACACTGTATCAAACTCATGAACACTTAATAACACTTAATAACTCTGTATTACTCATGAACACTTAATAACACTTAATAACTCTGTATTACTCATGAACACTTAATAACACTTAATAACTGTATTACTCATGAACACTTAATAACACTTAATAACTCTGTATTACTCATGAACACTTAATAACTCTGTATTACTCATGAACACTTAATAACTCTGTATTACTCATGAACACTTAATAACTCTGTATTACTCATGAACA
>OMNZ01058294.1:0-18851 GCA_900303255.1 Lesueurigobius sanzi | reverse complement strand
ATTTTTATCCATCTCTGCTTTGTCTCACATTCTTCTTCCATGTCTGCCTCTGTGTGTGTGTGCGTGTCATCTGTGTACCCCCGTTACTGCACTCGCTGCTGGCCCAGTGTGGGCCCGTGGAGCATTGCCGCTGACATAGCACCCATCCCCCTGGATGGGTGCTATGACCCACGACAGCGAGTAGAGACCACTGGCGCTCGGACCTGGGACTCACTGCTGCTCGGGGCTTTACAGAGCGGGGCCCGCGGAGTGCACTGCTCGCGTGGAACAGCCGCATGTAGGTCCGTTCGGACCCGCTGCTCGGGGCTTTACAGAGCGGGAGCCGCTGACAGTGGGGGAGACCCTGACCCACTGCCTCAGTGAGGCAGTGGGTCAGGGGCCACAGCAGTGAGACACTCAAGTCATGATGACAATATAGCAACTATCAAAATTCTGAAATAAAATCCAACTCAGAAATGTCACGTGTAACTCCATGTGGAAGTCAGCGCAGATGAACGGGGGTTTATTGCAGCGAAGCCAAAACGTACATATCACACGTTTTGTCAAACTCCTCCTACCTCCCGTCGCTGTTTAGGGGGCATCTGAAAATGCTCCGCTTGAAGGGCTACAAAGCCCTCCTCCTCACCCCTTGCACTCCCTCTTAAAGAGAATTGGGATCACCCTTCGTCTCTCGTGCACGCACAAAACGGAGCCAAAGGGGCAAGACAAGGGCCAAGGGGGAGAATTGAGATTGGGCCTAAGTAGCCTGCCATATGTTAGTCTGTGAAAATAAAGTGTGGCTACACAAATTATTATTATTCAGGGTTTCCCCCAGAACATGTGTTAAGGTGGTGTGTGTCAGATACAGCTGCATGTTCGTGTTTAGCCATTTCATTTAGCATTCGTAGCATTTATTTGTCAGATGTCATATATCGCCAAAACAGAGCCCATGAAACAAAAAGTGTCTTCTGTCAGCACATAACTATGGTCTCATTTTCTCATAGGGCTGCTCGATTATAGAAAAAATTATAATCACGATTACTTTTTTCATAATTGAAATAACGATTATTCAAACGATTATTGGTTTGATGGTTCTTTTTAAACAAAACAATGCAAAAGATAATGTTTGGACAATTATAAGTGCAAATATATCAAGTATATTCACTTTGGGAAGGGTCTCTGAGCCCTGACACATCACACCTGCCCCCTGCTGGCCTGCACTCACCTGCACACTTCTGCACAGCGGTGATGATGACATCATCATTGTGCGCTGTCAAAGTTAGCAGTTTTGGAAAATGCTAACTTAGCATTTTTTGACACGTATTTTCAACGCGACTTTACACGCACTCCCCGGAGACTTAGGAGGGTTGGGGCTTATTTTAAACCCCTAACCTGTTGGCCTGTAGAAAGGACTTTCAGCCATAAGAACAATATGGCAGCTTTGTGAATCCAATCACTATCAAATACTGATCAAGCACTACATTTATCAGTTTTCTTTTATGGGAATTGCTTTCAAAAACTGTCTCTCCCATAGTTGTATTGGCACCTGCTCCAACTGAAACAGAATTCTACAACGTGAACACAAACTAGTGCTGTACAATATTTTTTGCGAAATATTGTGCAGTCCTACTGTGGAAGACTTTATAGAATGTCTGTGGCAAGAGTTCAACCCCCTCCCTCTCTTTAACCTGCGTATAAAAACAGTGTTCTTCTCACCAGAGGCCGTCGTAGCTGCTTGACACGATCAGGGAGCCGTCTCTGTTGAAGTGAACCTGAGGACACCCAAAACATTCCCACATTACATTACGCACACAAGTCAAACACAATCAGACGTCCTCGCTGTCCAAACAAACTTACAGCAGACACCGGGTCCGAATGAGCCGGCAGTGTTTTCAAACATTTGCCCGTCTTCACGTCCCATATCCGAACACTCTCGTCGAACTGCAACAACATTTGGGAAGAGTTTTTAGAAGATACGCGTGACAGAACGCGTGAGAGCGCAGCATCAGGCACGGACATCTGGATCCAATCAAATCTTTTGGATTGTGTCTCACAAACTCACCGATCCGGACACGATGAGGTTGGACTGCGGGTTGAAGTTGCAGCAGAACACGTAGTTGCTGTGACCCTTTAGGGTTTTCAAGCATTTGCCCTGGAAGGATAAAAATGCACATTTAGTCTTGTTTTTATATATTTATTCATTTTATTACAAAGAAAACTCAAATTTGAAGATGTATAGAGCTATCCCATAAATAAATGTTACAATGTATTGTGGATGTAAAAGCTCCACCTTCCAAATAGAGAGATTGAAATTAAGTGCTTACAAATCGATTTAACAAGATTTACACAGGAAGCAGTAAGTCTAATTTAATACCTTTAATGCCATTCCCATGCCCAAAAATGATATTATATAAGTTGATGTAGGTGTCAGTGAAGGAGACGTCTGTGTTTAGAAAGGTCGGGGAATTTGTCTTGAAGCCTAAGGCTAACTAATTCAATATTACATAAAGGTAGATAAACAGGGGTGTAACGAGGTCTCCCCTGTGATCCAGCTACATCGGCGCTTGGCTAGTTGGTCTCAGTCCTGAACACACATCGGTACAACGTTTTTAATGGAATATGGTTGATTGTATCGATATAATTAATAAATTAAGTTATAATCACAATTGGCAGTGTAATTTTAAATGGTGGAAATTGTGTGGCTAAGGTCTGCTCAATAATAGAAAAAAATATATATATATTTCACTCAAGAGTCAATCACTCATACATCTTCATGTCCAAAATTACCTCCATTTTGGGACAATGTATTTAAGTTTACGGACGATATCATGACTTGTGACATCTCCAAGGACCCCAAGATTTACCTGCTGGGTCTGCTACCAAAGGACTGGTTTCCAAAAAAAGACAGATACATTTTCTAAATCATTTTGATTGCAATAGCGTTGTTCACAGTTGCTAAAAAATAGACTGTGACGTCACGTCGCAATGCATTCTGGGAAGTCTCCTCAGACAAACAAGGGTGCATTTTGCATGCAGTGCCTATGGGTCTGAGTCGTTCCGATAGTCACAAAGTTGTAGTTTTGTCTCTTAAAGATGTTCAAACATGAGGGAACCAAGCACTTGCTGTTATGGGCTGTGCAAATCGGACTTGATACCCAGATCGGATGTCGGAGGGGACATTTTTTATCCCTTTTCCAAAGCCGGGTGAGGAAAAGGCTGCAGAACAGACTGGCATGCAAACCCTTTAAGGGGCGGAGCCTAGCCCACCAGTGTGCAGTGCAGCGCAGCAACAGCATGTTTGAGAGACGAGAGACGACACACTACGGAGCCTGCTTGGAGAAACAACGCACACACTTTGGCCAAGCATTAAAGACTCCTCATTTCATTGGAGTTCTAACCCGACTCTCAACAATGTTTTGACTTATCCAACTAGCAATAAACAGTCCCTCATATTCACCAGGTAAGGTCTCACAATATGGCACAGCTGTTGTTTGTCTGTCTGCGTGATGTCAATTGTAAAGTGGGCTATTAAGAAGGCAATAACAAGAAACTGGCTTAATAAAAACAACATTTAAAAACAAAACAAAATAAAGAGTAAAAAAAAAAAAGAGGTTAGTGCTAGATAGTAAGCTCACATATGGCCCCAGACACAGAGTGTACATTAAGGATGGCCCCAAAGGGGCTAGAGCACCCCTAGAGGCCGTTTGCACAGGACAAAAATGCATAATATTAAAATAAAAGAAACACATTTTGGTTATAAAATGTCATATTCATTTGAAAAAAAAAGGTCAACTTTTTTTTAAAATCGAAATCGGGAACTTTGAAAATCGAATCAGGGCTTGAGTGAATCGTTACATCCCTAATTATAATGAGTAGTTGTGCTTGTGAGTCTCCTGTCGAGTTTCGGACTAATCCACACACAAGGCGCAGCCAGGACAAAAGATACAAGAGGGTTCAAAACCTGTCGATTACTACAACTACAGCAAAACACATAGCTTCTATCACTAAAAGGCATTACTCCGCTATGTACCGCCCATTATTTACACGGTTTCTTGACATGACCAAACTAGCACTAAACAGTTATGTATTTCATTGGCCTTGTTGTCTCACCGAGTTGACGTCCCAGATCTTCAGCGTTTTGTCGTCGGATGCGGACACCAGCAGGTTGGAGTCGGACGACCACGCAACATCCGAAATGCCCTGCACAAAGCATACAGTTTTCATCTCAGCTGATGTCAGTCAGTTTAGCTCCGATTTGCAGAGATAAACATCTAACTATGTTATTCTTGTGCACAATGGTACATAGCTGAATTTTCAATTTCAAAGTAGAAGTCACTCACCAGCTTGTGCCCGGATATGGTTTTCTCAAACTTGCCGTCATACGCTCCCCATATTTTGATGAGTTTATCAGCCGCTGTGAGACAAACAAACAAGACAGATTAGAACACAGGCCGGAGCAGTTGTTTGATGCATGTCTGTGGAATACTCACACGAGCTGGCGAGCCACTCTCCGCTCGGGCTGAACTTCACAGAGGAGACGGCTTTAGTGTGACCTGCTAATGTGAACTTTAGGCTGTAGTTGGGCTTTGCAGGCGCTGACTACACAGACACAAACAAAGTAAGCATTAGTGGGGATTACATAATGGAAATAAAAGCAGAAAAGTTTCTATTTCCATGCTAGAGAATCAGGGCTTCGCGTTCTCTGCCACCGAGACAGATTTCCAGCTGAAGCATTTGCTTTGTGTCTAAAGTCATTCCTAACTTTCCTAGCTTAAAACACATTGCACAACTTTCAGTGTCAGTTTAATTCTGTTTGAAAAGGTGCTGCTTGAAATTTGCCAAACAGGAAGACGCACATCTGCATGAGGAAGCACTGAGGCACTTTAAAGTGTCAGTAAAAAAAATATTTGGTTTTAATCATTCCCAAATTAACGGGACTGGGGTGTGTCTCGTCCCCTCTCTTTCTCTGGGCTCTTCTACTCTCTTCTGCGCAGAGCAGGGAGTTGTCAGAGCAGACACAGGTAAAGCGAACACACATACAGATTATGGACACAGGGTTGGGATGCATGAAAGCTGAATCACACACTCCCAAATACTGTTTAATGAAAATCTGCATCATATTTACGTCAAAAACATGCAGCGATGTTGCAATTAGATGTGGCTGCAAATGATGCGTGCGTACTGCAAAGGTGAACGGAGCCCAGCCTGCCACATGATAAAATGATAACTTTATAACCCGACCCGCACATCACTACCAGGACAGTACCACCCACAAAAGCAATTACATTTCTCTATGCCAGTGTTTCCCAAACAGTGTGAGAAATGCTCACACTGTTTGAATAAGATTAGCCAATTTCACCTGATTGGTATTCAAAGCATGAACACACACAAGACGCTTTGATGCCGCCTCCATTAGTTTCTCAGAGGCCGTACACCGAAGATGTGGGCTGTGCAGACGAAAACAGGCTTTTTGCACTTCAGCAATGAAAATTCCCTTTACCTACACTAGAGCTGCATCTATCAATTATTTTCGTACTAATTAATCTATGGATTATTTACATCGATTAATCAGATAGGTATTTTACTTAATAAAGAAATTTCATGTCTTTAGAGCAGATTTTGAAAGGATAACCACATTGCAATAACACAATTTATTCTCAATTTCTCATTAGTTTGTCCCTAAAGAAGCAACATTTCAAACAGACACTGATGGGTTAGTGTCCTGAGAACCAAAATAATAAATGTTAAACATTAATGACTTCATCATGTAGATCATGTGTTCATTAGATGTATTCAGACCAGGAAAGTCCTTTGGTCCGCTTGTTTGGTCCGGTTCGTATTCACACTATGCTTTTTGCAAGTGAACTATATTTTGTAAACACATCCACGTGTGTGACCATCGGTGCTCCCATTGGACAGCAATGGTCAAACCAGGGACATTGTCTTTTTTTCCTTTCCCAAACCCCCACTCTTCTTTAATGCGTCTTCCTTCATATAAGTTTGGCGATTTTTTTTTTCACTTTGGCGCGGCATTGTTCAGGAAACCAGTCTGTCCACGGCTTATTGTTTGTAGAGTCCAGGCAGCATGAGCGCTAGCAGCAGTGAAGAGCTAACTCTTCCCACAGTGCCTCACTACGGTGGCTTGTTAAGTCCAAAAAGGCGACTGTATCCTGGAGTTGGTTCGGATCGACATTGTTTGTATTCACACCTGAAGCAAACCGCACCAGAGCACGTTTGGAAGTGGACCGAGACCACCTTAAAAAGTGCGTCTCGGTCCGATTTCTGCTCCGCACCAGGATTCGTTTGTTTGTATTCACACCTGCATAAAAGGTCCGGACCAACGTTCGAAACAAACCCTGGTCCGTTTAAAGTGGACCAAACTGTGCAGGTCAGATTACACTCTTAAACATGTTTATATGACAAGATGTGTGGGGGAAAAAATTACTCTGACTTTAGAGAGACAGGGTTTTCGTAACTTTTATTTAAATTCTGGCTCAAATTAGACAATTCTGTCAAGATAACTATCAATCCATTACTTAAATATTTGACGATTATTTTAATAATAAATTAGTCTTCGATTTATCGTTTCAGCTCTAACATACACCCGCACACATTATGAGGCAGCGCTTTACCTTGCTTTGAGTGGCAGATGCTGAAGGTACAACTGGAGGTTTGGTATCAGTCTCTGGCTTCTTATCTTCTGTCGACATGATGACGGTCAATCATATAGTCTTCACTTTGAACTAGAAATGGATAAACATTTAAAAAAATTAAAAAATCACTTGTCAATACAAATCTTTTAACGAAAAGTTGTGAACCACCACTAAAAAAACAACAGGCTTTTTGCGATTATAAACTAATCCAGGATGTGAAGGAATTTTAAAATTTTATCTCACAAGCTGGTCTATATTACATTAAAACATAGGCAAGGCAAGTTTATTTGTAGAGCACGACAATTCATACACAAGTTAATTCAAAGTGCTTCAAGATAGTGTTTTAAATTGCCAATGTTTGCCAATGTCAAATGTATCTGATCGGGACACGTAAGAACAAACAAATTGTAAACCAATTACTAATTAATTAATTGCACGTCAAATACGGATACAATTGATGTGACCTGAACCGTAAAGTCATTAGGACTAATTGTAAAAGGTAAGGATGTGGGGATATCACACAAGATGATGCTAAATTCAAAACAATATATTTAATTTAAGCTGTGTAAAGACGAAAAGCAGAGTGAATGGACACGTCTGCCAGGGGAACTAGGGGAAATGTGCCACCACGCAATAAAAAATGAAAAAAATAACAAAAAGCTAGCCTTGCGTGCAACATTTTCGCACAATTTTAAACGTATTTGACTAAACAGACCTTGTACATTAATGCTCTATCGCTTGGACATTAACTGTAACAATATTTGCAGCAATTCAATCATTGTTTTGTTATCCATGGGAGGAACAACATGCTAAAGAAACCGCCAGCTTAAAAACCATGCTATGCTGCTGTTGACAAACTACTAGCCGTAGAAATGGGCCCTCCATTTCTGCCATCAGGTCTCGGTCAGAAAGCAACACTCACCTGAATTCGGTGTTAGCTTGGGCCAGATCGACCGCCCTCCAATTAAATTCCCAACAGCAACGATATATTTTCTTTTTTATTAACCATATATACAATATAAATCGCACACAGTCGATGAGTGGATTTCTTCCACAGAGGAGGAAGGCTAGGCGGGGGAATGTGCTGCAGCGCTGCCACTCTGAGCATGCGCAACACCCTGTGGCATTATGGGCACTAGTGAGGGACAAAACTAATCAAGCGCTTTCATACCATAGCGTGATTTTGTTTGTTTATTTAATTTTTATTCACACAGTAAATATATTATATTATCAGACATACTTTACTTTTGAAAAATTAAGACAAATTAAAATGAAATTAAAACATAAAATAATAATAATAATAATAATAATAATAATAATAATAATAATAATAATAATAATAATAATAATAATAATAATAATAATAATAATACAATTCCTTGCAAGCTCAAAATGTTATATAATTACATGGACAAAAAAAGGGGCTACACGGCCTTTAGCTCCCGTGCAGTAGATGGCGCCGTGAAGTTGATAAATATCTACAAAAAAAAACAGACGAAGAAGCATGGCAGCCTTTTCTGCACACACGTTTTGTTTGTTGTCATAAACTTTAGCATGTCTTTTAGCTCTTGATCATCGCCATAACGTCAGGATAGCCATTGTAAGCGACTGGAAGACTTGACAAAAAGATTGGTGTTGATTGGTAACTGCTTTTTTTTATTGCCACATGCCTTTCGTGGGTGTACTGCTACAAGCTTTTGGTGTTGTTTGTGTGCAATTTCACAAAATGGATTGCTGAAATACGACAATGCCTGCAGTTTTATCAGATACAAATTCTGAATAAAGTGGACAGAGAAAGTTGTCATTGAGGAATTGGGACCAAACGCAAATAACTAACACTCCAATGCATTTATCTAAAAGCTATTTAACTTTGGATGGGTAGGCTAATACATTTAATCCCAAAATCCAAGTCTTCTAAAATAATCCAAACAGACTCAAGTTCACATGCACACACTGACACACACTCATTACCAATAATTTGATGCATGATGGAGAGGTTCCTGTCTGATTTCATTGCCTGTGCATAGCTGTTTATGTAAACAAAAAGCAAAGCGAAATCCCTAGCATTTTTAGGTATGGAACATGAATTGAAAGCAAAAATAATATTACCATTAAATGGGTAGATTTAACTTATAACAAAGGATGATGCACATAGCACATATTATGTATAAAATCATCTCACTGGTTAACACCTCCACAAACATGTTCCTAAAAACGTGTACTTCTTGTATTAGTTTGACTGACTGTCTTCTCTCAAATTATTGCACTTGGATTTATTTCTTTGTTTCCACCTAATTTTCTTCAGCCTTAAATGGCATCTACAAATGTATAGTGGTTGTGTTCTAGTTTTATTATTTATCATTATTACTAGTTTATGTTTTATGTTGCAAAGTTTGTTAACCCTTTCACTGATATATATGAATAGCAATACAACTCATACTGATGTTTATGTTCTTTTTACCCTAATCACTTCTTAAACCTTTCTGTCATTGCAAAATAAATAATTTTCTTCATTATTTTTTGTCAGCAGGCATCTATAGATGGAAAATGCACTAAATGCCTACTCCATAGACCTGCAATATAGTTCTGTCTAATGCAATGGATCACACCAATACCGACAGTCCCAAAGTCCAGCCGTCTCCTGGGCCAGTTGCATCGCCAAATGCTGCACCACAGCGCCCCGTGTTGGCGAACCCGTCTCCTCCTGAAGTGACCAACCCCAATAAGCCCGGCCGCCGCACCAACCAGCTCCAGTACATGCAGAACGTGGTGGTCAAATCCCTGTGGAAGCACCAGTTCGCATGGCCTTTTCACAATCCAGTGGATGCAGTAGCTCTTGGTTTAATTGTAAGTCTTTCACATTTCAAAACACATTCGACCAACTGTGAATCCGTATAACAGTATTTTTGTAGTATATTTACTGTGAGTGTAAGGACAATATCATGTATTTACAGGACTATCACAACGTAATCACGTCACCGATGGATTTGGGCACCATAAAGAAGCGACTAGAAAACAAATACTACTGGAGTGCTTCTGAGTGCATGCAAGACCTCCACACCATGTTCACAAACTGTTACATTTACAACAAGGTGCGACTCCTTAAAGGGAACATAACCGGCAAGACTGACCTTTGTGAGCTTTCAATATGACACTGATCCCTCACCAAAAACTCACCTGAAGTAATATACAGTAGGGATGTATATTACTCCAGGTGATCAATACCAAAATATCAATACTTTTGGCATATCATATACTTTGAAGTTATCAAAATCTTTAATTAGGATGTCTGTGCATTTGATATTTTACATTTTATAAATTCAAATAATGCCTGTGTAAGGATTACATGATGTTCATAGTAGTATAAATAGTAGTGCTAGGGCTGATGAGAAATTGTCCTGGATCGCCTCCTACAGCCAACAGTGGGAATCACATGGTAAAAATAAACTATTAGCTTTGATTTAAACGTGTGGTTAGTTGTGCAACGGGGTTGCCATATTCAATGTTGGATTACTGCCTTTAAAAATGTGTGTGGACTAGTGTTGAAAACTAGCACATGTGCTGTAGCACTTAAAAACAATGCATTGTTCTGTCCATATTCAATAAATTAAAAAAATAATTACGTAATTGTACCAGAAAGTACAAAATGAAGCGCTGCGGAAGTCAACATGAACAGACCAATGCAAAATACTGCTGCAGGTCTGTTTTTGATGAGGAAACGTTAAAACATGGGTAAAAGCTTGAAAAAGTCGATTTAGCATGATATGTCTCTTTAATTTATTTCAAAGTAGTTTAAATTAAATTAATTCAAGTAACAGATTTAGTTATTGTTTTTCTGCTCATTTTTAAATAGATCTACATGGTGTCTAAATTAGGCTGCCAAGAAGCTGAACTCTCCCCTTCCCTCTCTTTGCAGCCCCCCATATGTGTTACTATTGGTATATTTATCACTGGTGTGAGAGACAAAACATTTTGATTCTCTGCACATGCTTTATGTGCAGTAGAATTGACAATAAAGATGATCCATAATGTCTTGTACATTGAAATTACTTTGAATTACTCGTTATCAGTTTACGCAGGTGAGGGAGCAACATGAGATTTTGAGGATTTATTTCTAATTTCAATGCATAACATGTTTGTATCGGATCTGTATCAAACTTTTAGCTTAAGTATCACTTGGCATTGGATCAAATCCAAAATAACTGCTATTGCCCATCCATAAAGCCTCCTCTTCTGCTTTTTATTACCTGAGCAGTTCAGCATTCAAAAGATTCATCACGAGTCGACGCCAATGATTTGTTTGCACAGCAGTAGCTAAATATGAAAGCTTGTAGTTGCTGCTCCCGGTCAATTTGAAATACAGACCAACACAAAGTGTATTTTCCATGCCTAGATATTTTTTTGTAAAACATAAAATATCACTGCTGCCGAACTCCAAAAAAATGTTTGAGTATGCATGTCCACTTTTAATCTAAATGTTCTAATAAAGTACATTCTTAAAATAATCATAATATTAAAAGTTAATGAAAATACATTTTCTTTCAAATATGTTTGTTTCAGCCCACAGATGATATTGTGTTAATGGCCCTTGCTTTGGAGAAGATCTTCTTGAACAAAGTGGCCCAGATGCCTGCAGGGGAGGTGGAGCTGAATCCAAATAAAATCAAGGCCAGAAAAGGTACAACAAACACTTCCTGGCAAGAAAAAAAAAAGGATTTAACCTCTTCCGTACCATGACCTTCCCTTGACAATTCCTTGGAAATGAAATGCAGGTTTGTATAGAGAAAGAAACTTGAGTTGGGGTGTATTTTCTTCTGAAATTGGCTGCACTTTTCCCGCATTGTTTTTCATGATTGTGTGGCTCTGTGGCATGTGTGTTACATTACAGGTTTGGACTTCCGGACTTCATGGCTTAATGTGTGTTCATCATGATGACACTGATTTGTAATTTCTATATTTGTCATTAGCTAAAGATGAAAGACATTATTTACTGGTTTACCACATGCCTCTACCCGTACCTAGAGCTGGGTACCGTTAAAAGTATGGTGGTGATGACACCATTTCCGAGCAAACACCAATGGCTGATTCATAATTAAAATGCAGTACAGTGGTCCCTCGTTTATCGCTGGGGTTACGTTCTAAAAATAACCTGCAAAAGCCGCAAAGTAGTCAGCTTTATTTTTTACAATTATTATATACAGTATGTTTTAAGACTGTAAAAGGCGTATTTCACAGTCCTGAACTAGGCCTACTGCCTCTCTCCTCTCCCTCGGCTCACTGCTGCTGTCATTCAGGCCCACTGACACTTGCTTCTAGATGGGGCTTCTAGATAAGCCCCATCTAAAAGTGTTAGGACCTGCAGAGTCACACTGGCTGCTACTTAACAAAACAGTGAGACACCCGGCTTATTTTGGGGCACAATATGAAAGACAGCTGGCAACAGACGATGCCGCGGCCTCTTCGTCCTGTCTTTTCCCACTGAAGGCCTCGGTGCAGATGTCTTTTTCCGAGTGAGGAACATAGTTGACTGGCTTTCTATAAACAACTGTGAGTTCACTGCCCTGAGCCCTCCCCTCAGCTGCAGGCAGTGGGCGGGGCAGACAGACCTGTGCGCAGTGAGAACTCCTCAATGAAACTATGGCCCCGTCCACACGAAGACAAAACGCTTATAGTTTCAAAAACGTTCTCTGTAAACATTCAGTAAATGTGTGATCCACGTGGATCTACTCAGGTGTTTGGAAACACTGTAGTACAGCTGCCAGGCCTGTGTGTGGCGCTGTGACACCACTACAGGACGCCTCCCAAAGCAGAACAACACTGTAGAGGCACATGCGCAGTACACATTTCCTAATGTAAATAGACTCATCACGGTGAAATGAAACTATTCCGTGGATTTTTTTTTTATTTACAGAAGAAACAAAGAGGTGGATTTATGTTTTAGATTTAAAGGACGAGAGCAGAAATACCGTCAGTGAACGGACTGTAGCTGTCAGGACAAAAACACAGACAGAGGGGCATTTCTCTGTGTGTCAGCTGTGCCTCGCGGTGAAGCAGAGGAGTATCACGGTCAGAACAGGCTGGACTGGGTTCATAAAGCCATTATAAGGTCAGTAGATTATGCAAAACATACACAACACTGGCGCTGTGACGTCATCGTTTTAGGAAAGCTGCGGAGAGGCAGTAACAATGGAGCCGCGAAAACAGCATTGGTGGTGATGACGTGGTTTCAAACTTAATCGTTTACACCCCCCCAAAACACCGGCTTCGTGTGGATGATACGCCGGTTTGATATAATACTTTTGCGTTTAGGCCTGACTTCGTCTTCGTGTGGACGGGGCCTAAGATTAAACAGCGAATGTGGTGGCACACTCGTGTTTATTTCATTTATTGGGCTTTGAGTAACGAGACTTGTAAAAGTCCTCGGCGAAAACACACTCACGTGAATACATACGGCATCACAGAGTAGGTTATGGAAGCAACACTAATGCACACGCAACATTAGAGCAAGAAGGTAGAGTGCAGTTAACGTGTTTATGATACTGGGTAAAGAGAAGAGCCTAGACAGCACCTTGACTGGGTATAAGGGGGTGAGAGAGCAACGCGGAGGAGGCACTGTAAAAGCATGCAAAATTGTACTAAAAAAAATAAATGAGCAAGGCCGCGAAAGGTGAACCGCGTTATGGCGAGGGACAACTGTACAATCTTTAACATGAAGAGGGCGCCACACTGATGATTTTAGGTGCAAAGTTATAATTTATGACAGAGACACTATTAGACACATGTATATTAGCAAAAAAAATTCAATTTGGGAGATAGGTTGTCTTTAAAGGTATTGTCATTTTATTACACTGCATATTGACTTGTGCCAACTACCACGACACGGGAAATATAGAGAAATCCCATCATGCACCACGTCTCTTTCTGACCCTTGTAAACCCCGAGTCTGCGACATTTAAAGCAGCTGCCCTGATTGACCGCCTCAGTGCCCTCATATGTTTGAAATGCCACTGCTCTGGCCTTCTAAACCTTCTGCCACATTCATTTACCTGCACAATGACACTTCAATAACAGCCTGACCCCTTTATAAAGGATGCAGACCAAAGTTGGGGTTCTTCTGTTCATACAGTTTGAATGTCTAATGAATAAAAACAAGATTATTTGATCAACATTGTGTCATACTTCTAAGACTAACTTGATACTTGACTCTGTATCTGCCACTGTAGCTTGCAGAGACAGAGTATTTCAAGAGTCAATAATGCAGGATATGTTCATACTGTTTAAACATGTAATATATACTGTATTTCATACATCTTTCTGCCAAGATTCTGTTACATGCGATCTTTATTATCCTTGTAAAAAAGAAAAAAAGAAATTTTACAAATGATGGTGAAATACCCTATAGTATAGTATATTCTAGAAATATTTCAGTCATTGCTCTTAAATTCGATACAAAATCTTTACTTATTTCATTTCTAATTTAATTTTTATTGTTTTATTTTTTTTAGATTGCCTAGTATTTGCAGTGCAGCAGTAAAACATGTTGCCTTCAATAGTTCTTTTTAACAGCCAAGTAGAAAATGTTTAATGGTCTACCATTTTATTGTTCAACTTGTTTTTACACCATGGGTAGAAAAATACAACTGTTAATGGGAAACAATAATCCATGTGCAAGTGTTGTGTCTTCTAGGTAGCCAGGATGGAACCAAGCCTAAATCTTCACCACAGACTTCCATCAAAGTGAGTTTTTGGTTAGAATGGCATGGTATGTTAAGCTTTTATTTGTACAGGGATTCTAATTCTAATTTCCACCTGTAGTCCCTGGGCAGGTCGATGTTTAGAAGAGAAACATGCATTTATAGACATTTTGTTTGTGTGTATACAGGGCTCAAAAGTGCGACTGATTTGTTGTGCTCCAGTCTCATGCGCTCCTCTCTCACCTGCTGTTGTGCTCCAGTCTCATGCGCTCCTCTCTCACCTGCTGTTGTGCTTCAGTCTCATGCGCTCCTCTCTCACCTGCTGTTGTGCTCCAGTCTCATACGCTCCTCTCTCACCTGCTGTTGTGCTCCAGTCTCATGCGCTCCTCTCTCACCTGCTGCTGAACCAAAACTAAAGTTAGCTCCGTCAGAAGGTAACAAAGATCCTCTATTGAAACGATGCGTCACTCTGCAACCCTTCAAAGCACAGATACCTCACTGTTTTTTTTTGTTTTTTTTTCAGAATGTTTAATTTATTAGATATTTTTGCAGCTGTTAGATGAATTGAACTATATCTATGAACTAATGTATTAACTAGATCAGGGGTGTCCAAAATCTTTTCATCGAGGGCCACAGATCGGTGGCCAGCGCAGTCTAAATTTCACTGCCATAATAGTGTTTATTATTATGTACAATGTGTGGTTTTAGAGAATGAATTGAACAAGCAAATTGCCAGATATTAAATATTGTTAACTATTAGCAGTGAACCATGTTTGTAGAATACATTTCTGAGTGGTGCACATAAATTATGCCCCGGTGCACCTAAATGAAAAAACGTAGGTGTACTGGTGCAACCACCTCAAAGTGTCCCTGCTATATATGAATTATTTGACCAAGTGGCAATTTATCATAAAAAAAAACAGAAAAAGTTACATATGTGTCACATCAATCACGATTCACTCTAAAATCATTACTCTACATACCATACGCACATTCATACAGTATATCTTACTCTTTGCACCATCCTACTCCCTTCTTCATCCTCTTTCTCCATCATTGATACAGAAGCATTAAACTTTCATCCATATTGCGTATTCATCCCCAATAATGTGCAATCTTGTTTGGAGAGCAGCCATGTCTTGGTCAGATGTGCAAAAGCAGGAAACCCTGAGCGCTTCACTTCTGATATAGTTTGTGTCTTTTTTCCCCTTATCCCTATTACCAGGTACCTATGAAGAAGAAACCAGTTAAAAGGAAAGATGAAGCAGACCTGCATTCCATGGACAGTGTCCCGAATGATGCGAAGAGGAGGCGAGAGAGTGTAGAGCGCCCCCCAGAGGAGAAAGAGCCCCAGCCGGGTGAACAGAACAGTGAGCCATTTAACTATCTGGACATATGGTTCTTGTGAGTCATGATGCAAGTAGTTTACATTTTTCAAGTGTTCATGACAGGTGGAAGAGGTCAATTACAGTTTCAGAAGCAGCACATTTATTGACAAGACACCTCCTAAGTACCAGTATGTTCACCTCGATAACTCTCAATAATAAGCGTTTAATATTATTCTGTTTTTATGTGTGTTATATTTACTTCAGTGAGCATTTCTCATGTTTTTAGCTGCATTGTGGAACTTTTTATATTTAAATTGGTTGGTGGTTAGATGTCATCTTTACTTCCATCACAGTGGTCTCTATGATGCACCAGGATACATTTTATAGGGTTTTCTCTCCCTGGCAAGAGCCAGATTGATAATGTGTAGCACTCTTCATGTAGTTCTCCACAATATCAATCTGAGATCGCTCCCATTAAATCTGTCCAGGAAAAGGAGGGACATGCAGCAGAATACTTTGAGCTGATTGGGTGAAGCGCTGCTACATCCACTTGGTAGAAAGTGGCTCCCACTGTTTTCCTTTCCTTTAAATTCTTCTACAACAGATCTGACAGCAGCAGCCGCATGTCTGATATTGCTTCGGCTCTGCGCTTCTTGCACTTGTGACACCTAGTAAATAACGCCAATGCCAGCGTCATAACAGCTAGTAAATTTCTCCATTGTTTATTTGTTTATTTATTTGGATCCCATTAGCTGAGAGCTACAGGCAGTCAGCTAATCTTCCTGGGGTCCAATCTAAAACAGCATTATTGCAGTAATATCCACAAAGAATATATGTAATAATAATAATAAGCAGTAACGATTTACAAAATACAATATTGTGAATAATCACATTCCACACAAAAAATCTTGATACACTAAAAAGTGTACAAAATCAATTAGCAGCCCATAGAGCAATAGATTTACAAATACAGAATATACACAACAAGTCTATTTCAGCACGTGACACTTCAAACTGTTTATAAATAGAAACCTATTTCTAAGCTCACGTATTTCAATTGGAATATTGTTCCAGATAGATATGATCATCATCATATCATAAAATTGGTTTTAGTATGTTGGGTCATTATTTAACCATTTGATGCAATTCTAGTATTATGCTTATGCACCGAGTTTGAATGAACAATTTGATTGAACACGAACACAGGCATTTTAAAAGACAGGGCAGTATTTAACATCATTCCCAATGACATTGTGAGATCAATAATGTGTTATCTTGTCTTATCTTATCTTGGATATCCTGCTCAAAACCAAAAAGACTGCAAGGGCTCAAACCGCTGCTGGTTCAGTACAAACGGTGAGTGTAGGAGCGGTACAAGATGGATTCTCATGTATTTTGTGAACTCACAAATATCAAGAGAATTCAGCTTGCAGACAAGGTTAGGTTTTCTTCATGGCAACATGGTTAAAACCTACCACTCACCCTAAAAACCCATACAGCCACTAGGCCAGTCACTAAAAGGTCTAATAGCACTAATGTTAGTTGTTGTTGTTTTGTTTGTTTGTTTTTTGCTTCCACACTGCTTAAAGCAATGCATATCTTTTCTCATGTACTATACTGGCCCTAGGGCCTGCTCCAGACCCCACCACAGGGGCACCCTGGACGAAGGGGTTTGGATCAGTTCACTAGGAGTTATGGAAACCGAGTCAAACCAGCCTGACCTCTACCCCCCCCCCCATCAAAATATGCCGTTAGAAAGTTGTGAGTTATTTTTTTGTCCTAGGTGCAGATCTGAATGAGCAGCTCCGATACTGCAGTGACATCTTAAAGGAGCTGCTGTCTAAGAAGCACTACGCCTACGCCTGGCCCTTCTACACTCCTGTGGACGCCCAGGCTCTGCAGCTACACGACTACCACAACATCATCAAGTACCCCATGGACCTCAGCACCATCACGGTACTACACCAACAGTAATGTTATACACGCAGGGTTTCTGTGGGCCATTAGAAAGCAGTAAAAGTCATTCAAGTCATTGTTCCAAATTTAAGTCTTTAAATTTCAAACTGGCATTAATTATATGGGTGAAATTTTCATTTACTACACAATTCCCCCCAAACAGCCAAAAATTCAATATTCATTAAAAAAAACTAATTGCAGTGCAAGACCAACATATTGTCTCTCTGAAAATCGTGATTCACAACCTGTGGTCGTAGCAGGTCAGTTTTGGTGCAACGATAACGATCACTTTGTCGTGCAACATCAAGCGATGTTCCCCCACAGACCAAACCAAACAGAGAATCCACCCAATCACTGTGCTGGATTGCTGAATTAAAATGATATTAACGAGTTTAATACCTAATAACACACAAACAGTTAAAAAAAATAAGCACAGGAAGAGCCAAAACTTTTATTTTAGTTTAAAATGAGTTCTAACCTGTAGCATGGACGTCACTGTCAGTAAACCCAAAATCTTTGGCCCAACATACTAGCCCCAGGCACCCTGCTAAATGAAGAGGAAAGTTATACGTTTTCTGCTTTGATTGTGTAGTATTTAGGCAGTGTAAAAGTAAAAGAGTCTCACGTTACAACACATACTTTGTTAAATGAAGGCCTGCCAGTACAGTATGGTCCATTACCAAGCACCCAAACCTGAAACTGAAGTCATCACCACAGGCCACATGAAATATAACTTTTATCAGTTATAAATGCACAAAAGGCACTATTAGAAAGAGGACAGACAAAAAATGGAATAATTGTGTAGAAAATGAAAATTTCACCTGTATATTCCTTGGAAAATAAAGCCAGTGGTGTGTAAGTGTCTTGAAAATACATCAAAATGTGGACCACACCTCATTCAACTGCAGTTCTGGCAGAAATCTTTTCACAAAAAGTTGCCTTTTCGGGTTTGTGGTGTTAAAGATGAGTGCTGTCAAAAATATTGTGCTATTATTGCGTTGGCTCAAACCAATTTTTTATCGCGCGATTAATGCCGCCCATGTGTCGCCCGCATCTCTGTGAGTAAATGTCGTAGAGACTTACGTTTTCTTGCGTTGGGAAGAGAAGGGCTTGCATGGAAGTTAGCGTGTTCTAAAACTGCTGACTCTGCATTTTACACAATCAATACTCATTTTGAGCAACTGTATTCAGGTACAAATACTCTCTCATTTGAGGGTATTTTGAGTACAGGGAGAGAGAAA
>OMNZ01058285.1:2503-16593 GCA_900303255.1 Lesueurigobius sanzi | reverse complement strand
CATTGAATATTTTATGGGTGAATTTTTCTATTTGAATTTTTTTTTACTTCGAATTTTATACTCTGAATTTAGACAGTTGTATTTGATGTGTTGAAAAATAATAAAGTGAATATTTAAAAGGTGAAATTTTCATTTCAAATGTAAAACACTGAACTGAAAATTTTGTGACTGAAGTTTGGAGACAAAAAAATTCAAAGATGTTTTTTCAGTTTTAAAAAAATTCAAAGCGTAAAATTCAAAGACATTTAAAATTCACAATGTGACGACACACAAAATCTTCCATAGACATCACAACTTTCTAAAGAGCCTATAGTTTAGAATTGAAGTGGAGGGCAGCTGGAAATTTGATGCTGGAAACTATAAAGCAGATTTCAAGACTAATGCCTGCTTCACATGGCAGGATTTTTAGCCCCGATTCTCCCCCCCGATTATCCTAAGACTGACCCCTCCAACCGCAAATCGGGGATATTCAACATGTTGGATTGTTTTGGCCCGATAGCCCCTCGTGTGGTGTTTGTCCCGAGTTCGCAGCCCGTTAACTGTGGCGTGTAGCCAATCAGAACGCAGAAAAATCCTATGACAACATAAACATTGGGTCTAAAATTATAATTCTGAAATTAATGAAAGTTTATTTCAATGGTAATTAATCTGTGTTGTACGTAACCACATTTCTATGAGAGAAAACAACTCACCTCCATATCATAATGTAGCAACCAGCAAGTCCAGTCCAGGCTCGCGCTGTCTCCTCTCCTTTGACCAGCGCCTTTTCTTTTTATATACTTTTTTTCTGTTACAAACTATCGCTGCTGCATCATGTACAGTACGTCCACCCTGTTTGTTTACTCTGAAGTCATGTTTGATCTCGAGAGGTTTTGCGAGATTTCCCGTTGACCTGGGAAAGGTTCGCAAGTGAAATAATATAATATAAGTAATAATATAAGTAAATCTGTGAAAGATTGACAAAAGAAATAGACCTGGCTCTTTTCACAATCAAGAGGCAGGTCGAGCTGTTCATCAGAGCCGATTTAGTCATGAACGTCACATCACTACTAAACTATAACTATTTTCCATTTTATAAACTTTTGCCTTAAAATGATCAAAAACGTGTAATAATTTTAAATCCATACATTACTGTTATAAACTTGTATCCTTCCTGTTTCCCAGTATTACATGCAGTGCAGCAGCGACGACGAGCAGCAATTTTTTGACCTGCTCAGTCTGATGCTGGAGTACGATGTAGTTCGAAGGATCACCCTGGAGGAGGCGCTGTGGCACCCCTTCTTCAACCCAGTCAGAGCCAAGAAGAAGCAACGCAGCTAATGCCCAACACATGATACTGGAGGGGCAACTAAAATATTTCATCATAATTCTAGTCAAAGTTATCTTTCTGTCACTAAAATGAGAGTAAAACTAAATTAAAAGTAGTTTTAGGAGGATCTTTGTTGACATCTGTGCGCATGCACGAGTGGTTGGTTGGCAGAATACAAACCCAATGGCGTGCGCGACGTAAACTTCCAAGAGAGTTAGCAGACGAAAGCCCCAATATATACAGTAGCCACTTTAACATCTGAAGACCGGAGGAGGTTTACACAGAAGCTAAAAATCTGTACTGGCGACAAAATCGACATTATTCAAAGCCCATATGAGATCTGGGATGACGAAAAACGCCTCTGTCTTGGCCACAAATTAGTTTCAGTTTATTTTTCAGTTTAGCCAGACATTTCAAGGCATTAGAAAGGAACAAGAAAAGGAAATGTTTATATCAATGTCTGAAAAGGAGTAAGCAGAAGCCAAAGCTTATTTCGCCCACCCCATTTAATCACAATTAAAACTATCTGCTGGAGAGACATTTGTCCAATTTAATAGAACGCCCTGGACCCTTCATTCATGAACAATTAAAGGCTTTCAAAAGTCTGTAGGTCTACCATTTGGCTAATCTCTTCTGCAAAACAGAAAGCCGTGATCTAGCTAAAAACACAGGTCAGACCTGCCCAAGCCAAGCAGAGTCACACATCTCCTGTGGGGGATCGCCAAAGAGAACAGCGACTGCAAAGCCGGGTAAGTTTTATTGATCAGTTATTTCGTTATTTGAGGAAATGGCTCAGTGGATTTTATACAAGCTACGCAAACTTGAATGTTTAAAAAAAAAAATCTTCTCTAAATAAAATAAATGAGCCTGACAAACTGTCTGTCGCTGCAGATCGCCCCATTTCATTAGTTTAGCCCCAACAGTGGACCACACAGTAAGAGTGAACCACCTGCTTCGCTAAATCCTCCTTCAAACGCAAAGCAAAACAACTTGGCTACGCTGTTTAGGATACGCCGTTTCTTGCCGCACAACCACAACAATGATCCTCCTGAAGCCGTGACTAAAAATGTCGACTAAACAAGGGAACTTCAGTGATACAGTTTGAAAGAGCCTCATACTCCGGAAAAATAATAATAATAAAGATATATGTGACTCAATAAGTGTATGAATTAAGAGAATTTATGTTGATTTTGAGCAGGTTGGACTGTGTTGAAATAACATTACAGAAGATTATAAGACTACAGAACAAGCATTATTTGTTTTGTTTTACAATGAATTATGAGAGAAATATTGTACACTTAAAATGAGATGTTGATGGCAAGAAAAAATCCACCTGTTCCCAGGGCCCTCAACCAGGTCATTTGCCCCAGAAAAAGGGGGACCCACAAAGGAGCCCATTTTCTATTAAAAAGCATTGGAAATGGGGGAGGGGTTCCGTGTGAACCTTTCTTGCGCCGGGCCCCAGTAAGTCTGTTGACGGCCCTGCTTGTTCCAATGGTAATCCCAAAATCAGCATAAATTATCTTAATTCAAGCACTTTTCAGCCAAGTCAATTACTTTTTGCAGTGTATTGTTTCAATTAGGGCTGGGTGATATGATGATAAAAATCAAATCGTGATCTGGTCTCGATGATGATCTGCTTTTTTGGTGACATCGTCATATCGTGATTCAGTGGTTTTTATGTTCTGAGCTCAAATACTGATCTCCATTCACTGCTTCAACTGTCAGTATTAAACCAGGACTAAACCAGGAGCAAACTAGGCCTAAATCAGGTCTAAAATCAAACAATATCACAGACTGAATCTGGATTAAACTAGGAGTAAACCAAGGAATAAACCGGACTAAAGCAGAGACAGGACCATAAAAAGGACTACATGATTACCCTGGACTAAACCAGGACTAAACCCATGGACTCAATCAGAAATAAAGAGAAAACCCGGTCTAAATCAGGTCTAAACCAGGACTAAAGCATGTCAAAACTGCAACTCTGACTAAAACAGGTCTAAACCCCAGAAGAAGCAGATGGCTTTAGTCGCCTTTTAAAAGAAAATTTACACATGAATTGTGATTAAATCAAAATCGTGAGTTAAACTATAGAAAATTGTGATAAGATTTTTTGGCCGTATCACCCAGCCCTATTAGATTTAGTCGCGGAGTTCACCCTGTTATCTTTCTTTGACCTTTGATCCCGCCTCTCCCTCTCTTCTTCATCTTCTCCTCTACCTCATCGTCAGGTCATGAATGATGTTTTTTAAATGTATATAATGTTCAGTATTTGTGGAGATCATTCCATTGTAAATGTTCTATCGAGGTCTGGTTTTGTGTATGCCGTCTCTCGCCCGCAGTTTGTTAATAAAAGCATTATATCCAAATCTCTTCACCGGTGACTGACTGCTGCATGTCTAGCCCAATTTACAACACGCAATAAAAACAGTCATGAATCAAATTTTCTCCCACAGCCCGAGGCGCATGCTGCGTTCATGTGATGTAAGTATAAGAAAAAATAATCTTATTGCACCAGGAATAAGATTAAATCCTTTATTACTCATGACAACTAGGAAATACATGTAATTTTACTTGGAAAAAAAGAACATAAATCTTTTACTTGTCTTTTAATGTCAAATATTCTCAATTCCAGAAATGTTTCACTTATAGGTTGCCTATGTAGGTTCTCAGTCGTACAGGAGTTGTCCATCGTAGGCAGAAATTCTTCAGTCTTCATCTGTACTCTGCAGTTGAAGTGTAGGACGTTTCGATCTTAGTCCAAAGATTGTCATCAGCTTAATAACGACTAGAGCATGCTCGTGGGTCTCTTAAGAGTAAACTAGAAGGAGGAGTTAACCTCTAAGCCCCTCCTCTCTTGGTGCTAATGGTAGGAAAACATCTTAGCCTATTCATACTTAATAGGGCTCGTTACCTCTGTATTGTCTCACCCTGGGCTAAGTTCTAAGGCTGTTGACCCTTCCCTATGGCCAGACTTCGCCCAGTAGTCCAGGCTCATTAGCATGGGAGTGGAGATGGTTTCGGTCTTAGGTTGTTGTCGTCAATAGATTTCTGTCTCAGTATGTTGTCATAGATTGGATCCAACTTGTACCTGAGTCCTCCAGATTCATAGCTGGATTTTCTTTTGTAACAAATATGGCCTCTTTGACTCCTCTCTCAAACCATCTACTTTCTTTCGATAAAACCTTAACTTCACTGTCCTCAAATGAGTGCTTGGTGGCTTTGAGATGGAGATGCACAGTTGGACAACTCCTGTACAACTGAGATCCTACACAGACGAGTTACATACTTAAGTTTAGGTTTATTAATGGAATGCCCCTTGAGATGAATCATCTCGTTTTTGATGGGGTCCATCCATCTATAACCGTAGTTGTCCAGACCCCTGTAGCTGTTCCTGTATAAAAGTGATCGACTGCTCCAAATTGGTATTTCTTTTGCACCGAAAGAGGCCACATGACTTCGAGATCCATTTCAAATGATGACGTAATAGTGCCGAGGAGCAAGCAAACGTTTAATGTCCTTGTAATTGATGAGGTTGAAATAAAGCTTAATACTCTCTTCAATTGTCATATCGTGGATTAAAGTGGACCATGGATGAACGCTGTCAATATCATTGTTTACCATCTCGTGCCCTTGACTTAACCAAGTCAGGGCCCCGACTTACTAACTCTGGTCCCGTGTTACTCTCCCGAGCTCCTGACCCCACCCCATTTTTAATTTCGCACTCATATCCCCACTCGGGCTCCGCAGAACCCTGAGCTACGTTTAGAATATATTTTTTTCTCAGTTGAGATGAAATATGTGGCAGTTAGCGCACTTACTTGTGAAAATCTCCAGTCGGTGTTTGGTTGTCACACTTTGGTTGGTGTTGGTATGTTCCTCTTGTGATTGTAACCGTCCTGATTTAGAAAATATATTATATTGCTGCTTCTATTGGGAAATTGAATCACCCATTTGTATTTTTTCCCATTATTTAGTGATCAATAACTTTTGAACTGAATAAGATAAAAGAGAATAAATAAATTGCTTTGTTTCCTGAGACTATAAGCTTTGCTCTGAGGGAAAAAATCTTTCAGAAATACAGTTTTAGAGGAATTTGGATTAATGTAAAAAATGTGACAACCAACACCAGTCTCCCTTACTGCTCTCTTGCAAACATAAAATTTTGACTTTCCACTTTGTTACTCTCCATTACTTCCGTTCCGCCACATCTTGTTTGACATAAAACCTCTGACTGCCTTTGCCTATAATCTTCCATAGGGACCAGTAAAACCAAACACACACACACACACACAGTACATATATATGTCCTTCCTGTAAAAAATCACGACGGGGCACACATGGGGCCATTACACGAACGCGCTGCTGTGATGCGGGATGTTGTTTACAGTTGGATAAGCTCCGGTCATGGGAACTTCCTCCATCTTGTCATCTCGGCTGAATTTCACGTGTCAGCAAACATGGATCAACAAACAGCCCGCGCCTCGGAGTTTGCCAGGCAAATGGAGCAGATATACGGCCGCGGTGGCGGATCGAATCATGCCACGGTGGTAAAACTGTCCAAACTTTATTGGGACGATGCGACGTGAAAACACATTTACGACATTGGAGAATTTGAAGGCCATGATGGGCTGCGTGGGAGAGAAACTTTGGTAACACTCTAGATTACACTTAGACATACTGTGTACTAACAATTACTCCTATTACTGTATTTACACTGTAATAACATACTTAAATCTGGTATTGGACCAGTACTTACTATGTACTAGCAAGGTAAGTACTCAATACTTTCTATGTAAAACCAAGATAGCTACACCACTATTTCTCTAATAACACTGTAATATCAGTTCACTTGTGTAGGTTCTCAGTCATACAGGAGTTGTCCATCGTAGGCAAAAATTCTTCAGTCTTCATCTGTACTCTGTAGTTGAAGTGTAGGACGTTTCGATCTTAGTCCAAAGATCGTCATCAGCTTAAATAACGACTTGAGCACGCTGTGGGTCTCTTAAAGAGAAAACCATAAGGAGGAGTAAACTCTAAGTCCCTCCTCTCTTGGTGCTAAAAGTAGAAAAACATCTTGGCCTATTCATACTTAAAATGGCTCATTACCTCTCTATTGTCTCACCCTAAGTTCTAAGGCTGTTGACACTTCCTTATGGCCCTGCTGCGCCCAGTAGTCCAGGCTCATTAGCATGGCAGTGGAGATGGTTTCACTCTAAGGTTGTTATTGTCACTAGGTTTCTGTTTGTACCACAACATTCTATGTAGTAACAGAGTAACTTACTCCAGAGGTAGGCAAGTTTGATCGGGGGTGGGACGATTTTTTTCCCTAGTCAATAGATCAAGGGCCGAACCTGCCAACTGTGGATGAAAACTGAAAGACCACTCATACATCATATAGACTTAAAACAGGGGTCTGGAGGTCTCCCCCCAGAAACCTTTAAACAATATTTCAGTATTTTAATCAGTGTTTAGATCTTTAGCGTCATTATATTTCTCAAAATCATCTTTGGGGCCAAAGGGTATGGAGTACCTCTGGTTTACTCTACTTCCCATGTATTACCAAGATAGTTACCAGTACCACTACATACTATGTACTAAAGGATATTGACCAGTTACTACATTTTAAGCTCTTTGGAATCTTTGCCTACGATGGATAACTCCTGGACGACTGAGAATGTTTTGTATAAAACAATATTATTGTTTGGTAAGGAATTCTGTTGCACTCTGAACATTAATTGAGCTGTTTGATAATCTACAAGGTCTTTAAATTGAATAACCTTTGACTTCAGGAACAGTATGTTGGTATGATCGAGATAACCACTTTGTTAATAATTCTTACAGATTTGTTTTAAGATGGATAATTGAAGCCATTGAACTTTCATGAATATTTCCCCATATCTCAGCACAATAGCTTAGATCGGGTAAAACCAATGAACATTTATGATCAAGGAAATACTTACCTTTTGCAATATAGAAATGTTTCGTGCTACTCTGTTCCCAATATATTGTACGTAATCTTTCCATCGAATTTTATCATCAAATATTACTCCAAGAAATTGTATTTTTCCTACAGTTTTAATGACAAATTAACTATTTGTAATTGTACATTGGTTTTCTCACCACACCTACCAAATATCATTAATTTAGTTTTACTCTATATTAGAATCAAACCATTTTATTTTTTAATCATTTCAACATTGATCACCCTCAACAGCTGGTCGAGGTTATCACCAGAACAAAGCATGTCAGTGTCATCTGCTAAGAAGACCATTTTTAAACATTCTCAGACATTACATAAATCGTTTATATATACAGTGGGGGAAAAAGTATTTAGATCTCAACCCCATAGAGGGAGTTGAAAGTCCGTGATGCCCAGCGACAGCCCCAAAACATCACTGCTCTAGAGGAGAGCTGCATGGAGGAACGGGCCAAAATCCCAGCAACAGTGTGTGAAAACCTTGTGAAGACTTACAGAAAACCTTTGACCTCTGTCACTGCCAACAAAAGGAATATAACAAAGTATTGAGATGAACTTTTGTTATTGACCAAATACTTATTTTCCACCATAATTTGCAAATAAATTATAATTTTTTTAAATTCTCATTTTGTCTCTCATAGGTTGAAGTGTACCTGAAAAAAACCTGAAAATTGCAGGCCTCTCTCATCTTTTAAGTGGGAGAACTTGCGCAATTGATGGCTGACTAAATACTTTTTTGCCCCACTGTAGGTTGAACTGTATTTTGGGACCCTGTTGATATACAGGATTAGTTACAAAGATTTCAGGGGGGATTTTGGATCTTGTTTATTTTTTAAATAAACTATAATCGATAGTAAATCTGTAAAAATTCTAATTTCGCATTGATCTTTTCGGGTTCAAAACTCAATTAGTCCTTCTGAGAAGCAAAAACTTCAAAATATTAAGTCCAAAAATGTTAAGTATGGAGTTTGTATTTGCTACTAAAGTGGGAATTAGGTTGAAAGAATGAAATAAAAACATAATTTGGAGAAAAGAGGCTTTCAAATGTTTCCGCTGACTTCTCTGAGAAAGGAAATGACCATATTTGGATTACAGTCTTGTCGGGGAGATTGTGTGCGTCACATAGACTAGAAACATATCAGTATTTGTGAATGGACACGCACGTATGGATATGTGGCTCCCTGGTCAGGTCCAAAGTGCAACTCGTCATAACTTGTGCAAACGTCATAAAATAAACATTACACTGCAAAAACATCTAAAAATAGGCAACATTTTCCTGAAATAAGTAGATTTGCCCTTGATTTGAGCAGATAAGTAAAATTATCTGCCAATAGAACAAGTATTTTGGCATTTATAATAAGAAAATCATATATGCTGCACTTAACATTAAATAAAATCCTCATAGTTGTTTTTTTCTTATTTTAAATACAAAAAGTCTTATTCCATTAACATATTTTTTACTTGACAAGTCACAATTACTCAACATATGGTCAAATACACAGTGCATTTCATAGAATATGATATGTATAACACAAAAACCTTTATTTCACTCTTTATTTCAAACTAGTGGTTGTGTGAAGCCATTTATTGTCAAAAAGCTGTTTGTTTACACTTTTCAACTTGAAACTAAAATGACCCTGATCAAACGTTTACATATCGCACATCTTAAAACAAACACATTTTTTCAGAGTCCAATTTTGTTACAGGAGAGTCCTGTATTTCAGCTGAAGTGAGTTTTTCTTTGCTCCTGAACGATTTTCCTGGCAGTTGTTGAAGGTCATATAAATGCTACATCAGGGACAGTAAACTCATTTTTTTGGCAATAAATGGCTTCGCACAACCAAGACTTTTGTGTCATCATTCATATTCTATGAAAAATGGCCAAAAGATTAAAAGGGGATGTAAACTTAACACATTGAGTGTCGCGATGTTTTCCGAACTTAGCCGTCGAGTGCCAGCAATGTAGACCATTTTTGATGATATTTGTAGCACCATAGCATCTTCTATGTTATAGTTACGGACACACACTATGGCTCGTTTGAAAGGTGGGACTCTAAGCTCTCAGTGGGTGAAACCCGTTTATTTCTACATGCCTTGGTTCCTGAGAAATTCCAAGCTAAACAGACGCAGATTTTCATCAAAATCGCTGTTTTTTTTTTTCTTCTAGAAACTGAGACCGTTTGAACCTGTCACGCCTTTGATACTTACATTTCTGGATCAAACAGCTTGAGTCAGGTAAATGTAGTTTTACTGTTCACAAAACCACCAAGGGGATGGCGGGATGGCTACAACACTGCTGCTGTAGAATGGACACGAGAGGAAATTCAATCCATATGAAATTCAACCCATACACGAGTTTTTGATCATCATTTATTTCAGGTCTGCTCATCACAGAGCTCCCAAAATCACACATAAGGTGAGTCTCTAGTTTTGTAATAATAATAAAATTAAAATAAAACCCCGCAATATTACATTTTTGACACTCAATGTGTTAAAAGGGTATGTAAACTTTTGGCTTAAATCAGTGATTTAAACTTTTTGCATGATGATTTTTGCAGTGTGTAAAGGCTGAGTTTGTTCTATTTTTATTTAAACATTATAACTAAGATGTTAAGGGACGAAACTAGTGAAAACAAGGCTCAACATATGAGTCATTTAAATGAAGCTAGACCTTCATCTCAGTGTAAAAGGCTGACAGTATCCAGCGCATTAGCTCGTTGCCTTCACATGAGCCATGTCTCTGGTGATATGCTGCTGCTGGTTGCACCTCCTCGCAGACTGTGGCGGAGTTCTGTTTTTGCAGCATGAGAACATGTGCACCAACATGAGACGCACCTCCCTCTGCCAGCACGCATACACCAGGGGGTTGATGAGGGAGTTGGACAGTCCCAGCAGAAACAGGTATCCCTCCAAAAGCTGCGTGAGCTGGCAGCTGCCGCACAGCAGGTTCACGATGCAGGTGATGAAGAAGGGACACCACAGCAGCAGGAAACAGCCCACCAGCATGGCCACGGTCCGCAGGGCTTTGACGTGGCTCCAGTAGGGGCTCCGAGGCTGGGACCACCAAGAAACAAAACATTTTACAACTAATTCATCCAACAATTTTATGGAATTAATGGGATTGTTTGAATACTTTGATTACTACTACCACACAGACACGGCAGTCAGGACTCTCAAATGCTTAACACACAGCAGCACTTTGCAAAAACACTTTCTTATTGTGTCACACTTTATGCTCTGGACAAATAAGGCAACTATAAATAGTGTTTATCCCTAAATGGCCATGCAGTTGCCAATTAGGCAAATCTAATTAATTCCTTGTTTGTAGTGGATTTGAAAAAAAGAGAAGCGAGGAGTGCTCAGGGGGTCAACAATGTTACAGGAACCGGTGCTCTTCTGATAGGGCAGGCAAAATATGAATGAAAAATGAGTCAGACTCATTTTTTAAATTTAGTTAATTCCTTATTGTTTATTAAAAAAAAAAAAAATCCACATTTTGCTTGAAAATAAAAATCGTGTCTGTGACCTGTTTGTCGCCTTTTGCATGCAACATGGGTCACACTTGTGCTTCAAAGTTTACATGAAGCTAAGCGCAAATTCAACCTGGAAGACTAATTACAGCATCATCTACCTCCAGCCAATGAGCGCGCCTGCAAGGGTCACTCCTCAACCTCAGCCTATCAGCGCAAGGGACGCACCTTCGTCAAAGGCATTCATCGCCCTCGGTCTTGTTTTTAAACCTCCGGCATTCATGACTCGTTTGCTTCCTCCCTGTGCTGCAACCCACCTCCACCCGATCACCTCCTCTTCCATCCATCCTGCTACATCCTTCATCGGCCTCCCACACCACCACCAGTGTCCAGGCTCCGGGGGCAAGACATCCCTAACGCTAACCTATCCATACTAACTTCAATTCTACATCGATGTCTTCTGCCAAAATGATACGTCAATAAATCTTCCTAATCGCTGCTTGTCTCTGTCTGAGTCCATCCAGATCGAAATACCCTTTTAATCGAATCACTGTTGATTCGGTGGGAACAGTGAAGGGGCGGGAGCAATACAAGAGGGATGTGTGTGAACTGGAGAATTCAGCTTGCGTTTGTGTTGATTACAATGCAAATTCTGTGCAGCTCAAATCAAACTCATGTGAGACATCCAGGGAGGAGGAAGGGGTGAGGGTTAGGGCTGCACTATATTGAAAAAACTTGTGATATGTGATACAGGCATGCAATATTTACAATAATGATAGTAGTGCGGTGTTTGACTACAGTAAACCATTTCAACACGGCACGTTCGTGTAAAATTAAACACAGATCGAGAGTATCATTTCGGGCTGTAACTGTGAGTTGGTTTATCTGTAAATGATGAGACTTGTTTACCCTGAGGTGGTGGTCCGGACTGTCCCCGTGGTGGCTGCTCCTGGACCCGGCCTGTCGCACCTCCAGGATCCTGCGCTGGTGAGTGCACGCGATCTTCAGGATGTCCAGGTAAATGTACACGAACACGGACAGCACCGGGAAGAAGCACACGCTGTACAGAATAATGATCCCCACGTCGTAGATGACTGAGAAGAAGTCGCAGTGGCCTTTGTAGAGCTCGGACTGGAGAGAAGGAACCATCACTGCACAGAGGAGAAAATCATTCAGGGGTTGAAACCTTTAAAGCCACTTTTCTCTACATGCCATTTTTATTTCACACTTGCGACAAAATCTCCACTTTGGTAGCTCCTGCAGGCTTCAATCCTTTCAGTTTCATGCTTAGCAATATTTTTGAAGGTTTGTTCAGAGGGATTTTTTCAATACTAAGGTATGATTTGAGACTTGAACCCCCCAAAAAATAGCATTTTAAAAATTGTACAGATTCACTAATAATTAGCATCTTTGCAATGAATATAACTAAAATAATATAACCAAGGCGCAGTGATACAGCAGTTAGCGCTCGTGTTTCACATCTAGAAAGGCCCAGGTTTGATTCCCGGGCCGGTCGTGGTCTTCTTTCAAATAAATAATACATAAAACAATCCATTTCCGGTATTTACATATTGTCATTAGGAATATAGGCATTTTGGCTATTTTTACACATAAATTGTCTTCTTTGTAGCCACTTGCCGGTCTGATGTTCAATACAAGAAGTTGAAATACAGCCTGGTGTCCTCATCATTGTCTCCAGTGGGGTTTAGTCAACTCAAGTCTGCCCCATAAGTTCCACCTGAATATTAATCCTGGCTCTAGTCGTGTTCTGACCAACTTTCCAGGATGATAACTGCAAATATGACCCAGTGCCTACAGTCCACACATTCAGAGTTATCCATCCACCAGGGCGGATATGGACAGAATGAGACACATAAGGCTGTGTGCTGTTTTGGACCATAACAAGATGTAAATCGTAGGTAAATTTATTTTGTTCATTTGTTCTAAAGCTCGACGAAAGCTTGTGGCCATTGCACTGTGTTGTTGTGGCTCAAATTGACTTATGTATAGTTGAAAAGGACAGACCTTTTGATCGGTAGGAAGACTATGAGGCTGCATGCTATGCTGTTTCCAGGGCGTAACAAAAAGGCATGGTGTTTCCACGTTGCATGGGGCGCAACACGCCTTTTAACAGGTCAAAGCCTATAATGAGAGATAACTTGCATTGATTTCCCTTTCGTGTCAGTAATATACAGCAAAAGCTCATTTTTTTCCATTTTCACCTGCAGTGTCTCACCCTGGGAATATTCAGAAACTCATCAAGAGATCACTTTTTGTAGTGTTGCTCCTGTATCTGCACTAGAGGTGGATCGGTCATTTGATTGATTAAAACTCACCTGTTTGCGTTGGCTTTTAATTCAAGTTGAGCTTGTCTTTTCATTTTTTTTGTCTTTTATATTGTATATACAGTATAGTGTATCAATAGGCAAAAAGAGTCCGGGGCACGACTCTTTTTGCCTATTGATACACTACAAAACAGCAAGGCATCTGCTTGTAAGGTCAAATATACTCAGTGTTGGGGAGAATACTTTGAAATTGTATTCAGTTACAGAATACTAAATAATTGTCCAATCAGTGTACTGTATTCTGAATACTTTCACCTTGATTTGCAATATATTTTTTGTATAAATATGGTGAACGATTAAAAATATGTAACACTTTTAGACCAACTGTTCTTAGAGCACACTTGACCAATCAGATCACAGATTTACCCGAATTTGAGAATTTCTGACTTGAATTTTCAAATATGTTAATCTTAATCAAAAGTTAATCTTAATTTACATTAAATAAGATGTTTTTTTTTCTTAGTTTTTGTTAAAAAATAATACTTCTTTCAGGAAAGAATTTTACTGAATGACTAAAATCAAGGTTAACCGGTTTTATTTCAAGAAAATGTAACTTATTTTATGATTAGTTTTTGCAAGAAATGAAAAAAAAAGGATTGAGATGAAAATGAGGCAGTCTTTTGAACCGCTCTTATACATAACATAATGACAAACAACCACATACAATGCAATAACAATACAAAAGATAAATAGTTACAAGACAAACCAGATACAGACGAAAACAAACATGTAGACGAGACACCTACAAGTCCTTGAAGGTTTTTTTTCTTTTGATACACCTTCTGGTTGGAAGCAGTGGGTCTCTTTATTTCATTTTATTTTATTTTATTTTATTTTATTTTATTTTATTTTATTTTTTTTATTTTTTTTATTTTATGAAAGAACATCAATACGTCATTCCCCCCACTGCTCACCTGGCATGAACCCCAGAGCCACGGCACTCGCCCAGAGCGAGGCCAGGGCCCACGCGGCGACTCCCCTCC
>OMNZ01058269.1:0-12431 GCA_900303255.1 Lesueurigobius sanzi | reverse complement strand
CATCTGTTAGAATGTTCCAGTCAAAGTCCAGACCTAAATCCAATAGAAAATCTGTGGAAAGACCTGAAAACTGCTTTTCACAAACGCTCTCCATCTAATTTGACAGAGCTTGAGTTGTTTTGTAAATAGGAATGGGCTAAACTTTCAGTCTCTAGATGTGCAAATCTTGTAGAGTCATACCCCAAAAGACTTGCTGCTGTTATTGCAGCAAAAGACGGTTCCACAAAGTATTAACTCATGCTGTATGAATACTTGTGCATGCCAGACTTTTCGGTTTTCTATTTTTTGAAAAATAACAGAATCATGTATCATTTTGCTTTCACTTCACAGTTGTCTACTTGTGTGTGAACTTTCAGTAAAAAAATCAAAATAAAATATTTATGTTTATGGTTGTAAACATGACAAAATGTGCAAAAGTTCAAGGTGTATTAGTACTTACGAGAGGCACTGTATATTTTACGGCAGAAGATGCCATGACTTCAAGATCTGTTTAGATCTGTTCTAGATTAAATGTCTTTCTGAGATGATGTAGAGGTGGCGAAAAGCAAGCAAACGTTCAATGTTGTGTAATTGATGCCAAGAGTGAAATTAAAACTTTATACTCTCTTCAATGTTCATGGATTGAATCGTGGATTAAAGTTCGATGAACGCTGCCGCTCATCAGTATCATTGTTTACTATCATGCTCAAATGAATCACCCCATTTTTATTTCTCACTCGTGTCGCCTCCCGGGCTCCGACCTTTGAGATGACTTCTGTTATGATATTGGGCGTTACAAAAATAAATTGATTGATTGATTGATTGAAACGCTCTATTTACAAACTCAGTGCCCAATAAAGATCATGTGACTTTCAGCTGCCGTTTTTAAGGGTTTTGGTGAAAGCGAACAACACACTGTAATCCATATATGATAATGTTCTTTCTGAGAAAAGTTTACGTAAACTCTTATTTTTGTGTAGCAGGGGTCACAAAGCGCTTTACACGAAAACCCACAACAAAAACAGTGAAAGTAAAATACATAAAAATTACATAAAGACTATTGGCTCTGAAAAGCCTAAAGAGTAGAGACTTGAGTTGCTTTTTAAAAGCCTTTACAGAATCCAGGCAACACAGGGACAGAGGAAGATGATTCCAGAGACGTGCATGAGCAGATGTTACAGAGCTAAAGGGTCTTTTCTACAAACTATGTTTTGAGTTTACTCTTGCAACAACATCAGACTCCAGAATTTCCAGTCTTGTACTTAACAATATTCTGAAGGTTTGTTCAGAGGGATTTGTCAAATAGGAGAAAGGAGAAATTTAAACTTTTACAGATTTATTCACTATAATATCTAGATTTTTTTTTAAACTAAACCAGATCCAACATTAAAATCTAGCTCTATTTTTTCATTGCTATTTGAAACTTCTGTGGATATTGTCAATGTACAAAACTTCAGTGTGATTGGAAAGACATTTTAATTATAAACTGTTCATCTTCATATCTTTTTCCGTGCTCCCACTAGATGGAGCTGTTGGACTGTTTGTACTGATGCTTCATGGATACGGTTTTCAAAATGGTAGAAATTGATTATATAAACATAGATACTGACTTTGATCTTGAAATATTGATCAAATTGGTTTGTACAACAAGAAGGAAGTGTTATACATGAACATGGATGATTGTGTAAAAAGGTCCTTATGTCTGTGTGTTCTCTGTTGTGTCCCAGGCCTTAGAACAGGGCGAGGTAAGTTTGTCCTTAAATGAAGAGCCGGACTACTACAGGTTGCGTTCGCATTCTAGATTCTAATTTCAGATGGAGCAGGTGCAACTGTAACTGTAAAAAAAGTAGTTTATTCCAAAATCTCTTCTGAACAAATATTTTTTAAACAATACAATTGTGGCCAAAGGTTTGCATGGTATATAAACTGATGCATTTCATAGAATATGAATGAGAACACAAAAGCCTTTCGTAGGCAAAAATTCTTCAGTCTTCATCTGTACTCTGTAGTTGAAATGTAGGACGTTTCGATCTTACTCCAAAGATCGTCATCAGCTACTGAAGGCCTGGAGCACGAAGTGGGTTTATAAAGCTAGTAGACCAGCAGGAGGAGTCAGCCTCTGAGCCCCTCCTCTCTTAATGCTAAAGGTAAAGTACTTAACGAGGGTCCATTGTCCCCCTGAGCTCCTCTCTAAGTCGTTGATACTGCCTATGGCCCTGCTGCTCTCAGTAGTCCAGGCTCATTTACATGACAATGTCGTTGTCTAGCCAAATGCACCTGATCAAAAGTTTACATATTGTGTGTCTTGAAACAAACATTTTTTTTTTAGAGAGTCCTGTATTTCAGCTGAAGTGAGTTTTTCTTGGACAATTTTCCTGGCAGTTGTTGAAGTAAACGTTAGATCAGGGATGTAGTTTCATTATGATTTCAAAAGAGTAAACTTTTTTGACAAGAAATGGCTTCACACAACCACTAACCATGAGTGGAAAAAATGATTTTTGTTCTAAAATGGACAAAAGATTAAAAGGGTATGTAAACCTAAAAGGGTATGTATATTTTGGCCACAACTGTGCATCAACAAAATAAAACCATACATTTAAACCTGGCTTCATCAGTTATTTAGATTTTCTTGCCAAAACTATAGGCAATTTTAGCCACGTTTATGCGTAAAATGCTTTATTTTTTATATGAAAACATAAAGTGACAGAAAACGTGCAACACATTTTTTCTCATATTTTTGTCAGTAATAAACAGCAAAGGTTTCAAATTAAATTACAATTTACATATTTCCCCTATTCACCAGCAGTGTCTCACTCTAAATGTAAAAGTGTGATTTAAGACAGAAATTATGAGAAACAAAATGATGTGAAAATCCTCATATCGCAAAAAGAAAATGCCATAAAAATATAAAAAGAAATACTGCTGAAGAACAAAGAACACGGAACACAAACTACATCTATTTTTTATATCCGCATGAAGCTTTTGACACTTCATGATTTACTGAAAGTAGAACAAGTAAGTATTTTTTGTACAGTGTGCACAGACATGAAGACAAAGCGGGCGGGGGAGAAATCTGTGCATTTTAATGACTTTCTGTGTTCAATAAATGATGACCTCTGCTGCCTTCAAACAGAACACACACGGCACCGTCTGAGTCTGCGGCTCTCATTACCATTTTTAACACAAGCATCCACACACGCATGGGCTTTGGCTTCTTTTGGTTTTTCTGTCATTTTATTTTATGTTTCATATAAAAATACTTTTGCCAACGTAACCTGAATAATAGATAGAGCCAGGTTTAAAATTGTGGTTTAATTTTGTTGATATATTATTTACTTATTTATTTGTTGTTTTTGAATAAACTAAACAATTGCAATTCACTAGTAATTAGTAAATACTGTAAATCTGTTCAAAACTTAATTAGTCAGGCTAGGAATTAAAAATTGAAAAAATCCATCTGAACAAACTTTCTACATATTGTTAAGTCCAAGACCGGAAAGTTTGTAGTCTGTAGAAGCTACTAAAGTGGAGATGTTGTCACTACTCATATTTCTAGATGAATGTTTGCTGTGTACTCTGTTTAAATAGTCATAATTTCAGCTTTATAGCCTTATTTAACACTTATTCAACAATAAATTTGTGGGAAATACCATATTTTACATTGTTCAAATCGTATTTGGGTCATGGCTTGTGAATCTAGTGTGAAGGTGGGTTCCAACGCCAAACCAGTTGAGAACCACTGACTAGACCTGACTAAATATTATTTTTTTTGTAGTGTGCATAAAATGATCATGCCATAATTTAAATCGCTTTGGGGGCAGAATCGAATAGACCCAGCACATTGTTATCTAAATTTGAGCTGAAATGTAACCTCCGATGTTTGTAGCTGTTGTTTGTTTCGCTCAGAAGTGAATAACTATGAACTTTTCCAGATCTCGTTAGGCGGAGAACGGCAGAGTCAGGAAAAAAGCGGTGTCTAGATTTGTTGACACATTTCATATTTTTGTTATCACAGGCAGTTTAGGCAGGAAAATAGGACACGATTGAACGATGGAGGCTGTCAGTGTCAGGAAGTGCAGGATGAAAGCGGCTTTACCTCTGGCGGGTGAGGGAGAGAGAAAGAGAGAGAGAGAAAGAAAGAAAGAAAGAAAGAAAGAAAGAAAGAAAGAAAGGAGAGGAGAGGAGCTGTCAGTCCTTCTGTCATGAGAACGGCTGATTAAAGAGCCACACGTCAGGTCCCTATACTCACCATGTTTATGTTTGCAAATAAATAGGCTGCATTCACGGTGGAGAATTATATTTAAGTTGGAGCAGGTGCCAATACAACTCTATGGGAGAGAGACAGTTATTGAAAGAAATTTCCAAAAAGAAAAGGTCCAAATGTTTTCCCTGATCATTATTTTATAGTGATTGGATTCACAAACCTGCCATATTATTCTCATGGCTGAAAATCCTTTCTACCGACCAACATCACGCACATGTTTTTGAATATTGTGTAGCGCTTTTCATATGACACAAGTCACACCTAAAGCTTCACACATGAAAGGGAGGGTTCATTCACTCCATGCTGATGGTGGTAAGCTACATTTGTAGCCACAGTTTCCCCTGGGGCAGACTGACAGAAGTAAGGCTGCTCACACCTGCGCCAACGGTCCCTCCGACCACCACTCACATTTAGGCATTGGGTGAAGTGTCTTGCTCAAGGACAAAACAACCCCCCCCCTAATATTTTACCAAAATGAAAACTGGTTATACCATAAAACAGATTCAAGTCAATCAATCAATCATTGGGGAAGGTGCAGTCACTTAAAAAATCCCCAAAAAATAAGCTGTTTGTCCCCTGAGGAAGGCCATTAGGGACTGTGTCAGTTGTCCATTATGACATGCTGTAATTAATAAAGGCATTTTATTCTACCAGTGAGTGCCTTGTTTTTTTTGTTTTTTTACTGGTTGTATCTTAAATTCTGCTTAAATTCTCCCCAGTTCAATCATGCATTCATTTTGTGCATTCTAAAATCCCTAAATGTGTAGTCAGAACTGTTTTTGACAAGTTTTTTGTGTGTCTGAAACCACTGTGCATTTGAATGCAGCAATAACAGACAATATAGATTGATAGAAAAGATTGGCTAAAGAAGCCTAAATGCATAGAGCCATGAGCGACTGGATTCAAAGCTAAAGGCATTATAAAATGATTTTAAATGAATTAGCCTGTAGCTAAATTTTTTACAAAAGTGAAAAGTGTATTTATATTATGAAAAATTTGTTATTGTAATAAATGCTTAAAGGGACTCTACGGAAGTTAAATGTAAAAAATTATATATTTTCCACCCCCTAAATGCTCCAGCAATGTCCCGCGCTGTACTGTGAGCCCACACCTATCCCACTCAATTGCCGCTATAAGCCTGCACTGTCACTCTAAAGTTGTGTGTTCGGGCCGAGTCAGCAGTCATTCATGGAGACTGCAGTTACGCGGATGGCCATAGGTGGCAGTCACGAGTATGAAAATGGACAACCTCCGTTGAGTCCCTTTAACTATAGGTTGTTTGGGAGACTTAAAATATGTATGGGTATTTACTTGTATTTAATCAGTAATCCTATCAGCCTATACTGAATATCGGCTATTCACCTTTCCAACCCCTTCATATCAGTATCAGACCTCAAAAATCCATATCGATCGGGCCCTAATATTTTAGCACTTTTGGACACCTTTACGAGAAAATAATTAGACAATAGACTAAGACTAGGAATGTACATTTCGACAGTAACCATAGTTACTAGCACAAAATATTCAGCCACCCTCCACTTCAATGTTAAACTATAGGCTCTTAAGAATGTTGTGATGTCACTTGAACCCTATAGACATTTAGGCAGCGTGGAAGTTCATTATTATATGTTTGCGTTTCAACTGTAAATGAAGAAGTGGTCGAGTCGTAGAGAAAAGAAGCGGATAAAACAAAGCCTTCAGCTCTTTAGTGACTCATCCTTATACACCAGGCTAATGCATTACTGATATTCTTGTTATTATCGCAGATAGAGAACCTCCTGGACCAGCTGAAGGACAAAGACAAGCAGCTGAGTGGCCTGAAGGACAGACTGAAGTCCCTCCAGACCGACACCACCAACACAGACACCGCTCTGGGCACACTGGAGGAGGCGCTCGCTGAGAAGGTATGAGCTCATCGAAGCCGCTGTGATGGCCATGCTAACCACCCACACAGCCACTGGGTCACTCACTAGTAACTAACCACCCACACAGCCACTGGGTCACTCACTAACCACCCATTTCCCATATCGTTCTTTAGAGAAAAGTTGAATCTGTGCAATAATTACACTCCTTTTTGTAATAGATTAGGGCATATATTTGTTTCCAGGTGAAAGTTTATATGTTAAGAGCAAACCTGAAATAAAAAAAAAAATGTAGTTGTGCTGCAGTGTCTGGCCATAAGACCCTTTTCAGTTTGGCTAATGTACTGTTTAATCCCATTCAGGGTTATAACATTAAAATAACTGTGAGCAAACTTTCAGACCTCACACGTTTTATGAAAATTGAAGAAAATGGGCCTCGGACCAATAATCACAACGGCGTGTGATTTAGATGAAGTCATTTGTGGCCTTCAGAGATTAGAGTAGGCCCCGCACCATAAGGTCTGTGCTTGGATTCCCCGAACAATAACAGATCCTTTTTATCATACAGGGAGGTTTTTTGTATATACTGTACATTTTTAAGTGTTGAGTTTTTCTAATTATAATGAGGCACGTCTGTGTCATTCAGCTGAGGGCACGTTGGCAAATGGTAGCTTTTGTACATCTTTTTCCTATGCAGCTGGAGAGTGTTTTAGTGGTTGTGAAAAGGAACTTGTGCCAAAATATATTACGTGCTTACACTCACATCTGGCTCTAAGATCCTGTCCAAACTGCCTGCCATAAAGTTCATATCATTGGACCTCATTCATGAAACACACTTAAGCCCTACTTAAGAAAGCATTCATAAACGAGGCCCAGTGTTATTAATTGTGGGAAAAAATGTATTTATGAAATGCATTTTTGACAAGGGAACATTACTTTTTTTGTACAAGCTATGAACTATTTATGTATCGCTTCAGCTGCAACATTTGTAACTAACAAGTTAAATAGTTGATTTAGCATGATGTCACCTTCAAGAATGAATTGAATATCTATCAATGGTAATATTTGTCAGAAACATCCCAAACCAGCCCAGTCACACGCTGATGGATGACGTTATGCATCATTTTAGAAGCATGTTGGCTTAGTATTTGTTCAGTCTCTATATTTTCTGATCTTTTTTTCATATTTAATCCAGGACAAAATCATTGAGCGTCTAAAGGACCAGCGCGAGAAAGAGGAACGAGAGAAAGGCGACGAGATGGAGAGCAGTAAGAAGGAACTGAAGGAGCTGAGACAGAAAGTGTCTCAAACGCAGGCGGATCTGGCCGATCGAGAGGTACAGTGCTCACACACATAAGTACACATACGTTGACATACCCTGGCAGAACACAAAAACCTTTTTTTCTCTTATGGTTAGTGGTTGTGTGAAGTCATTTATTGTTAAAAATCTGCATTTACAACAGAATCTACCAAAATGACCCTGATCAAAAGTTTACATACCCTGGTGATCTTGGCCTAATAACATGCACAAAAGTGACACAACCAGGTGATCTGAACCATGATCTTTTTGCTGACAACCAGTGTGTGTATAAAAGATCAGTAAGTTTCTGACAGACCCTTGCATCTTTCATCCAGTGCTGCACTGGCGCTTCTGGTTCTGAGTCATTGGGAAAGCAAAACAAATGTCAAAGGATCTGCAAGAAAAGGTGATTGAACTGTATAAAACAGGAGAGGAATTAAAATATATCATATGTATATGCTGAAACGTACATAGTCACAAAGTGCTTTACATGAGATGATTAACATTCACTCCAGTCCACCACCAGCTGCCCCTTGAGGCAGACCGATAGAGGTGTGGCTGCACACATCATGCGCCAACAGAATCTCCGATCACCACCATTCACTCACCCAGACATCATACATCCTGGCCTATTGTACATGTTTTTGGTGGTAGGGGAAACCGGAGCACCCAGAGGAAACCTACACACACACGAGGAGAACAGGCAAACTCCACACAGAAAGGCCCCGTCCTTTTTCAACAAAAGCTTGAAAGCATAATACAAAAGCTAAAATGCAAAAACAAAACGTGAAATGCAAAATACAAAAGCTGAAACGCAAAATACAAAAGCTGAAACATAAAAAGTAAAGTTGAACGGGCAAACGCAAGTTAAAGTGCAAAAAGGAAAGTGGAGGCTCTAAAACAAAAGCCCAAACACCCACTGTGCCTAGTTAGAAAACAGGAAGTAGCTCACTTCTGTCCAACCTTTTGTTTTTATTTTATTTATTTAATATGGACATAACAATAACATTGGACGAACCAGATGCATTGTTTTAAGTGTTGTAGCACGTGTTAGTTTTCAACACTAGTCTACAGGGGGCTTTTGTGTTTTATCTTTCGTATGGGCACTCTGGCTTTTGTTTTTGAGTTTCAGTATTTGTTTGTGTATAATAATTCTGTCAATCGATTAATTATATTAATCAGATTAATCTAACTTTTGAAATTTGATTAATCATGATTCATTCTAAGGTAATTATCATATTTATTATTAATACTAGGTGGACATAAAATGCTCTAATTTGCCCACATTTCATTAAGTATCTAGTAACTATTTCATGCATTTATGTGAAAGCTTACAATTTGTCATTTCTAATGCACGTGTGGGCACTGTGTTTCATATTAAATCCATTGATACAAATGCCTCAAGTCAATGTGCATGTCTAAACACCGCTTTGTTTGGAATGTGTTCGGGCGAAAATATGATGCGATTCATTTTCGATTAATTAATTCATTCTTTTTTGATGAATCACGGGTTAAAGCATTAACTTTGACAGGCCTAATATATAATTGCGCGTGCTTTAGAACTTGGCATGTCTTGCACTTCAGGGCCACCGTAGATCACTGATTTAAGCCCTGAAATGGTAATGCCCCATGGTCAGCTTTAGCTTCAATATTACATACACATGAATCTACAATCCTCTCTCTCTCTGTTTAAACGGCAGTGTGGTTTCTGTGTGTAAATATAGTGTGCAGTGAGGTCCGCAGTCTGGAGCTTTGTCAGTCGAGGGTAAAATGACATGTCTCTGGTTCTTCTGGTTTGTTCCACTGAATTCACCATAAAAGGTAAAGACCAAAGAAAGGACTAAACAAGGCTTTATGGATGAGGCAAGGTCATTGAAGAGGTCAACAAAACAATGGTTGTGTCTGGTCTCATTGTTTGAAATTAAATCTGTTGAAGGGGAGCTTAACGGTTAACTGTTAGTATTTCTGATCTTTATTAATGGATTAACCGGTTTATCATGAACACTCTACTGACCAGTCATGAACCTATAGACTCTTTAATCCATTATCTTATCTATCATGTGTTTATTTAGTAGAATGCCTTTTGGCCTTGGATTCTGACAGTCTGCCTCGCTCTGTCCTCCCCAGGCCTCTCTGCTGGACCTAAAAGAGAAGGCGTCCTCCATGGCGTCCTCTGCTGTGAAGAGGGACAACCGCCTGAAGACTCTGGAGATCAACCTGGAGCAAAAGAAAGAGGAGTGCATCAAACTGGAAAACCAGCTCAAGAAGGTGAACCACAAACACAAAGCTACTTTATTCAACCGCAAGACACAAACCTATTGATATTTATGTAAGGATAAGCCAGATGGCATTGGGCAGTGAAAGACAAGGTGCTGCAGGTGAAGGGAAAACATTTGAATTGAGTGATATCAATTGGGAACTTTTGCTGTATATTACTGACATAAATATGCAGGGCTCTAGACTGCGACCAAAATGGTTGCATATGCAACTATTTTTTAAGGAATGTGCGAGTAAAAAAAATAAGTGGTCCCAGAGTCTCTATGCGCCCCGAGAGGATTCCCTGAGGCGTGAAGCTAGCCCCCCATTACACATTAACACAAATTTATATTAAAAATATGTCAATCGTTTGTGCTGGCACAAACGATTCTGATGGTGTGTGCGCACGGGGCAGGTGCCCTGCTTCCCCGGAGGCGAAGGGCAAGTGGTTGCTCCAACGCTCGGAGCAGCCTGTCAGCACTGTGCACGGGAAGAGCGTGCTGCTCCAGCCCCGCAAATCGTGCACGCTGGTTTAGCGAAAATCATATTTCCTCACTGTAGAAAGTAGTTTGTTTGTAGCAGAGGTGCTAACGTAAAGCTAATAAAGCTAACTCATATGATGGCCCTCCCCCCTCTGCTGCTCTCTGCTTGTTGACTTGTCTGTTCTAAAAATATAAAAATGTACCGTGCACTGGGGACAGAGATAATATCAGATAGATTATATTTTGTCTTTTTTTTTCTCAGTAACTATGTTTATGATATTTGGCAAAAAAAACATAATATACTGTAAATGGCAGATTTGGAAAAACTAAACTAAAACTGACTAAAACCTTTATCAGTTTTTGTCGACTAAAACTAGACTTGAGTATCGTAGGCAAAAATTCTTCAGTCAACTACAGAGTATATGAAGACTGAAGAATTTTTGCCTAGTTTTCTGCCCTTTTATGTTTTCATTGGGTGCAGCATGGCACCTTTACTACCCACTATAGCAGCCCCAGGATCAATTGTTTTTAGGGTTTTGACAGAACCGGACACTTTCTTTGAAAAGAGTTGTATTGGCATCTGCTCCAACTGAAATAGAATTCTGTAATGTGAACGCAACCTATTTAAACCTGGCTTCATCCCTTATTTCCATTGTGTCACAAAAAAAAATATAGGACATCTTAGCACTTCTTACACATAAAATCTCTTATTTTTACATGAAAACATATGACAAATGACAGAAAACTTGCATACAGTTTTGTCTGATATTTAAGTCAGTAATATAAGTCCTTTTCCTCATTCACCTGCTGTGTCTGGCCTTAACAGCTTCTTTATCTGTCTGTCTCCAGGCTCAGAGCGCAGCAGTCGAGTCCCAGGCCAGCTCCGAACTGTCCGAGCAGATCTCCGCTCTGGAGCAGGAGGTGTCCCGCTACAAAGACGAGGCTACCAAGGCCCAGGCGGAGGTGGAGCGCCTGCTGGACATCCTCCGAGAGATGGAGAACGAGAAGAACGATAAGGAGAAGAAGATCCACGAGCTCGAGAGGTGAGATGTTCTTTTGTGAACTGCAGCTAGGGCTGGTTATCAGACTTCAGTTGGGTAAATAATAGCTGCATTTGAAAGCATCACAGAATACAGTTACAGTACAGTGTTTTATTATTCTTATTGCTCTTTTTTTGCAATTTAACTATTGGATCCACATATGTTTACAAGCAATTTCTGAGCTGTAGAATTAATATAGAAACACATGAGATGAATACAATACATGGAGATTTATAGTCAATACTTTTCTCACTTGAGATCTCATTTGGTTAAGGTTTTTACAGTTGCATCATATTTGGTCATTCCTCGTATCTGTTTATAATAATATTAATATAATATATTAATATAACCATGCGTAACATACATGCGTTTCTGTCACGTGACCTCAGTGGTTATGGCCGCCATTTTGACGACCGCTGGCTAGTGCAACAGTGTATCAGCGTCTCCACTGACTAAACTCAAGATGCAGCATCCGAAAATGACACCTCAGCCGCATTAACATAGCTGATGCTTAAAGACAACCAGCACCTTAAGGGTTTTATCCTTTATAATCACCTGGAGAGTTACTGAATCCACAAGCCTGCCATGGATAACATTTGTGCACATTGGCTACAGCTGCTCACCAGCTACAAGCACAAAACTCTCCATGAGGACGCCCTAAACCGCGGTCTGAACATCTAGCCTTGGTACAACATGTGACAAGAGCTGAGATAGTACTGTAGCCACCGGTGTATACTGTGTAGATGCTACATGCGCTAACTGCTAGGCCTGTCACGATAAATATTTTTTAAGGACGATATATCGCCTTAGAAAATATCGCGATAATCGATATTATCGTCTAAACACGTGTCTAAATTGTTGTATAATGCACGTGCAATTATCCATGACACCAAAATCTGGCTTAAATTAAACTTGTTTAGAAATAAATATAGCAATTACATTAATATATTAATATAAGATTACAGAAGAAGTAACTGTTTAATTCCATTTTATTATTATGTTTATTTTGATCAAAATACTCTAAACCCGAGTGGCTATCGGAGAGGAAAAAAAAGCGAGTCCCATACTGTGCCTAACGCGAGCCTCTCTCCTTTGAGGGCCTTGTAAAAACCACCATGTGCTTCACTTTTATACGTGTAAACAAAGTGCGTGCTAGATCTGGGAGGTTTCGCGAAAATATCAGCATTTATCGCCATAACTGTGAAGAACTTTGCTTATTTCTCAGGTTAGCCCCATGGTTAGCCTTTA
>OMNZ01058257.1:5055-16851 GCA_900303255.1 Lesueurigobius sanzi | reverse complement strand
AATAGAGAGCCCTTTATCGAATTTCTAGTCTGATGCAGGGCTGCATGACTTTGACCAAAAACCTAATTGCTATTTTTCGGACAGATATTGGAATTGTGATTCAAATTCATGATTTTAATGTGATATACACTGCCTGGCCAAAAATAAAGTCACCACCTGGATTTAACTAAGCAAATAGAACTGGGGCAACTGAGATCAGCTGAAACATGAACATCCTGAATTATTATTTATGAGTTATTCCATGAATGGATTTTTTCTTCTCTGACGGCACAGGCATATTCCAAGATGACAATCCCAGGATCAGGCTCATATCGTGAAAGAGTGGTTCATGAATGTTAATGGTCATTTTCACACATGGATTGTCCTCCACAGTATCCATATCTTAACTCCACTGAGAATAGTCGGGATGTGCTGGAGAAGGCTTTGCTCAGTGTCCACACTCTTCATCGTCAATACAAGATGGTAGTGAAAAATGAATGCCACACTGGATGGAAATAGATCTTTGGACATTGCAGAAGCTTATTGAAACAATGCCACAGCAAATGGTGCTGTAAAGCTACAGGTGGCCTAATGTGCGTATGGCATCGTTTTTTGGCCGGGCGGTGTATTTATGTTGTGTACTTTTCATGCAATTGAGTATTGTATCACGATTATCTTGGACAAAATGATTGCAATTCACAATATTATCACAATATTTACCTCAGTTTTGATTCTGCTGTAGCTGGACTGGCCGTGTGCTCTGGGGCTGTAGTTTCATGATGCAAATTATGGAAAAGAAAATCAACTAATCGTGCCTTCTTTTCATCGCGATTACGGATATAATTGTTTATTGTCCCAGCCCTAGTGTTGTCAGCAATAGTAAAACTGCTATTATACATCACAGTACTCATTTGTTACATTTCAGCTTCATGAAACGGTTGGAGAAGGTGGAGAAGCAAGACTATTCTATTTACACATTTGCGTCGCACAACATTCAACATTCAAAAAAACGGTTGTTGCAGCATCAGATCCACCCAATTGTTGTCTTCATTCTTCCTCCTCCTCACACACTGGCAAACCACTGTGCTCCTTCAGTCCCCTCCTTCATACCTTCAGTGTGAGCCGCATCACGACTCTGCCCGGGCCAGACTCCTGCTGTCACATTCAAACAGCACATTCATGAATCAGTAATTACCTCTTGGTCAGCGTGTCCTCTTCTCTCTTCTTTATCCCCTTCTGTCTGTCTGCAGAGAGAGCTCTATGCTGTCCCTCTGTCATTCACTCCCACTACGGTGTCGATGCATCACTGTCTCCATAAGTCCTAATGTGCTGCTTATACGCTTTCCCCTTTTTATTTCACACACAACGGCAGAAATTCATATTCTGGCTGTAATCTGATTGTTTCTTTTGCGCGTGGCGGTAATTCAGTTTTCTTTGCAATAACACGCCTTGATAATCCTGATTATATTTGCTGTTGCTCCATTGAGTTATGACAGCTGAGTTTGGATTTGTTTGCATGCTCCAAAGGGAACAAAGGAATAACGTTACAGTTCACTTTCTCATATTGTTAGACTTCCAAAGACATCTTGCGAAATTAGTTAGCGGTGTGCTTTGTTCTTATTTTTGTTTTGAGCGGTGTTATTTTTGAAAGGGGAAAGAAATCACCCATCTGCAGTAGTTGCTTTGTTAGCTGTATTCTTTTACAATCAGCGGCTTGTTCTTTTATCTTTTTAACAAAGGTAGAAGCCTCTTCAGCAGGCGTGGAATATGTGTGCAGTTTTCTTCTCATGTGTTTGATTCGGCCAAGGCTTGCGTCAGAATGATATATAATATATTTGCAAAAGCAGATATCCCCTGTTGTTTTAGAGATCTTACCATACGCCACAGGTGGCACCAGTAACAGTAAAGTTTAATCTATTTGATCTATAACAAGCTATTTAATATTGCTGATGCACAAAAATACATCTGGTCATTAAAAACACTGCATACGTTGATTTTTGTCAGTGGAACTTACAGTACTGTATCTGCTGAAATACTTCTACTTACTAGTCAGTCCAGTTCATCCCAGTACATTCCAATAATCGAAAGCAATTCATGTTTTCATCAAATTACAGCAGAGCAAATCAGGTTGAAAACAATGCCACAATGGGCAAAAATGATTCAGTCTTCATCTGTACTCTGTAGTTGAAGTGTAGGACGTTTCGATCTTAGTCCAAAGATCGTCATCAGCTTAATAACAACTTGAGCACGCTAGTGGGTCTAAGAGTAAACGAGAAGGAGGAGTTAACCTCTAAGTCCCTCCTCTAGTGGTGCTAAAAGGAGGAGAACATCTAAGCCTATTCATAGTTGATATGGCTTGTTACCTCTCTATTGTCTCACCCTGGGCTAACTTCTAAGTCTGTTGACACTTCCCGATGGCCCTGCTGCTCCCAGTAGTCCAGGGTCATTAGCATGACAGTGGAGATCATTTCACTCTCAGGCCTCAGTAAATTGTCATAGATTGGATCCAATCCACTCCTCCTTCTGGTTTACTCTTAAGAGGCCCACAGCGTGCTCAAGTCTTTATTAAGCTGATGACGCTCTTTGGACTAAGATGGAAATGTCCTACACTTCAACTACAGAGTACAGATGAAGATTGAAGAATTTTTGCCTACGATGGACAACTCCTGTAGAGAACCTACACAAATGCCACAATGGAACTTGTTTTTGGAAAATCATGACTAAAACTGAGCATTTGCCCAAGTTACCATGCATTTTTGTTTTAGGCTATGCTAGCAAAAATATGTCAATATCAGTCAGATTGCAAACCTCAGTGATATGAGATACGATATATGATACGATTGCTCTTCTTTCTGCTCCGTTTCATTCATTCAAGCTGCATTCATTTGAACCTTTTGAATGAAATATATGAATAAAATGGAAAAAAAAGAAAGAAAAATATTATGATTGCGTCATATTCACCTTATTCAGCCCCGCCCACTTTTGTTGTCTTAGCATGTCCTGTTTGTCTCAGCACTTCCTGTGAGCTGGGTTTTCCATTGTTGTTGATGTAAGAGAGCTTTGAAAATGAAATGGGAATGAACAAAAAACTGGCAAAAAAGCTGAAAGGAAATGAGTTAGTGTGGCACAGGTTTAGCTTCAGTGGAAGACGACGTGAAGACCGAAAATTATTTTTTTGCGATATTATGATTTAGTTTTTGTTGTCACTGGTAATTGTAATTGTCTGTGAGGATCTGTAAAGGACCAAAGCTGATAAATATATTTACACAGCGGTTTGTTGTAAATGTTACACGTTGCACCAATAACAGAAATCAAATATCAGCTCAAGTCAGACCTGCAGTTTGACCATAAACATACAAGATGGCCGCCCCCATTGCAAGTTCCTGAATAAGGTGAATAGTTTGGTGATATATTGTGCTGCCCTATTCCAAACAAGCAGGCTTTATACATAAATGGTAAATGGTCAGATTTATATAGTGCTTTTCTACCTACTTTAGGAACTCAAAGCGCTTTACATCAAGGAACCACCCATTCACACTCTCATCCATACACCAGTGTACGCAGACACTAACCCTCCAGTTACAAGACGACACGCTCTACCACTTGTGCCACTGTCGCCCAAATGAGCCTCCCGGAGATGAGATATTTTGTTGTTTGGAGGTCGTTACTTATAATACCTACATAATTGCAGCCTTTGCGATTTGCTAATTGACGCCATTAAAATTGTGATTTCAGTTCATTAGCAGTTCATCTTGCAGCCTTACTCAAAAGTAAAAAATAGGACCACTTAGACGGTGGGTTTGTGCGGCTGTTGTCAAGACCAGGAGCAGTGCTGGTGACACAACAGGCAAAGACCCAAATAACCAAACCCTAAACGTTCTTTTAACTCGGCTGTTGTTGACACATAAAGACCATTTCGCAATCTCCCCTTCTCTGCAGCGCTCTAATATGTGTGTAATTACATTTGGGCCCTCTCGTTCTTGAGGGTGTGATCCGTCTCTCGCTGAGCTGTGACTTAGTGTGTTAATTATCGTTGCACCTATAAAAGTTGCTGAGGACGCTGCGGTGCAAATGATTCTCAATAGGACGCCAAGAGAGAGAGCGAGACGCCGAGAGAGAGAGAGAGAGAGAGGGGTATTCATCACGTTGATATATTCTCCTACAAGGCACCTGTGGGTAAGTTTGGGCGTGTACCGTGGCGAGGGTGACTTGCTCAAGGGCGGAGTATTCGACAGGGGGCATCCGCACTCTCAAGGACCTGTTAGTGACATCTTTAATTTATCACCATGTTTTATTTACTAGTCAACCGCGAGGCCAGGAGGCAGAAAGCAGGCCAGTGCATTGACCTGACAACAATATCCATCCTGCATGTCCCCTACACATGTCCATTTGATGTTTCACGCAAGGGTAACCAAGTGGCCACATTACCAGCTGCACTAGGATTGATATTCAGCTGAAGTTAAAAACACACTGTCAAAAATGAAGTCTTAGTAAGTTGAAATGTCTGGATTTAAGAATATTTGACCGTAATTTGAGTAATTCTGGCTTGCGAAGTAAATTATACTGTCAATGGAATAATAAGATTTTTGTTCTTTTTCAAGACTGTAGAAAAAGGCAGGAGATTTCGCGCATCACTAAAGTGGGGGCGTAGGATGAAGGCAAAACCCAAACAATGAAACAGAAAGAAATCCCACACACCATCGATCCTTGCAATAGATTTAGAATAGCCTATAGGGTATGGCACGTACCCAGAGGTGCCCAATCATGTACGCTGCAAATAAACATAGACCTACAGAAAATATAGATCTCCACACAGAGTAGAACCATAGTCAAATAATATAAACACAGCCTATGTACAAAGTAGTGGGTGCGAGCCACACCCTATGGGCTATTTAACATGGCCTGTAACACCTGCCTCATCATTTGGTGCGGGATTTCTTTCTGTTTCACTGTTCTTTTTCAAGTAAAATTTGATTTATTCCCTGATTTTAGGTTCAATAAGATGTATTTTTCTTATTCAAAGTGCAAACAGACTTCATCCATTGGTAGATAATTTTACTTACCTGCTGGTAAAATGATCTTCATACAAGAAAATTGAACTTATATCTAGATTAGTTTTTGCAGTGCACCACCATCACAAAAATGAAAAAAAGAGAGAAGGCTTGAGTTACTTCTGAATTATTAAAAGTCCTTTATTGTGGATGGGAATTTTTTAATTGACTGTGGCTGCACAGAACAGCTGCTTACGGAGGGAGGGGCTTACGGAGAGTGCCTTGTTGAATCGGGAATCTTGTTCAAACTAACAAAATATGTAGATGTGTAGATATGTGTGATTAAATACCAAATTGATAATTTTATTGTGACACATTGACAAGATTTAGACTGGAATAGACTAGTCTTGATTGGAGTATGTTTTTCCTAAACAACCAGCTCAGGGTTTTACAGAGAATAGTCACAAAAAGACAAAATATTGATAACCCTAAATGTGGGGCTCACACTGCTTTCTGATTGGATAACTGTCTTGAGAACCAAATAGGAGTGTAACAATTCAGCAATCTCACGATTCGATTCGGATCATGATTCAGGGCCCACGATTCTCTATGCATCACGATGCGAGTACAATATTAATTGGCCTAATATATAGGTACTAGCATTTAATTTAATTTAATTTAATTTAATTATAGCCTAATGCTTTCCGATTTTCCAAAGCTGCAAAATATGCCCCTGTATTCACAATTGTAGTGTTGTACTCAGCGCTGCTAAGTAAACAAAGCAGCACATGTCACATGCGGGCCATGTGTGGGCCATGTGCTTGTTAATTGGTTTCAGTTTCAGACTGTGCTGTGCCACATGGAGTAGTAGCAAGTTTGCTTTGAGGCTCATTTGTTCCTAGACAACGTTCTACTTTTACATGTTGGAAACAAACATTTGACAACAAAAACAATGCACACGTGGAGAAGAAGGATTATCACCAACTTTGGATTTTATGCATTTGTTGATCCCATGCACTGAGCTGGAGCTACACCAGGATGTTGACATTCAGTCGTCTTTGGGAGAACCTTAAACAAGCCCACGCTGATTTAATGTGTTTTTGGATTAATAAACGTAACCTTTGGACGTCTGCAGCGGTAAGTGATGATGACACTCCTGAGAACAGTTTGTCTATGCACACAGCAGGCCGCGGGGCTTATAAAAAATAAGAAAATATGGACTAAAACTTGCATCGTGGCTTTGGTACGATGCAAATCGTGATATTTTAGCATCGTGATGCATCGTTACATCCCTACTAGAACCAAAACTAAAAAACAGTTTTCATATCATGTACAATGTTTTTGTGATTGTGAATGAATTGTTACATTTGTTATCAGTAAAACCAATATTTGATATGAACATGTTCTGGACACACCCATTTATGAATTATTTACCAGGGGAAAAAAATGCATATCCTATCTTTAAAGGCAAAGTTGCTTTGAGGGGTTTATTTAATCAAAATGTCGAAATCTTTGATGTAATTCTTGCTCTGTCTGAGTGAAAAATCAGATAATTAAATCACAAAACTAAACTACTATTTCAATAATCGATTAGTTGTGGATTAATCAATTGTTTTTTTCAGCCCTAGCTATGACTACACTACTAATCTGACACACTTATTTGTTTTCCTTGCGATTCTTATGTTATAAGAACTGATATACAGTACATGCAACAGTAACTTCATTAGTCACAGTATATACAGTATGTGCAGTCTATAGTGACAGTGTATGTTAGTGCTTTGTGATATCCATTTTGACCGGGTGCCCTCTCTGATCTTATTATAAAGTCTCATATCGTGTGTGTGACATACAGCCCTCGTGACCCTGGACACAAGCACCACCTCGCCTTATTAATTCATGTCCTTCACCTCTGGATAGAATTACACCTGCCGCCTGCTCTGCCTGGATTTACTTTGACTTTATCCTTTGTGGATGACACACCCACGTACTACGTATATCATCTGTAACGTAATATTAGAATTAATGCTTGGAAGATTCGCAAAATCACAATAGCGAGTATATTGTCATCAATAAGAAGAGCTTGGACAACCTGTCGGACAATTATTGAATTTGCGAAACATGTTTTAAATTTAAGACACATCTTAACACTTCAATGAGCATTAGCATTTGGGAAAAGACTGGAATTCCTGTTCTGAATTACTCAGAACAGGTTTTAAACATATAAGTAAGACCAACTAGAGACATGATAGTTAGTCAGTGCATCATTTAAAGTGTAAATTTAATTCAATTGTGAAGATATATGTAGAAATCCAAATAAAAGCTGCACATTTCTGATGGAGAAAACCCCCAAAAGGATTAAGATATTTATTTTGTCAATAAGTCCCACTCCCTTTGGCTCATCCCAGACTCCAGTTGTTTATCTGACCAGAGCGCCCACATTCCCTGTACACTGTACATTATTTATTATGACTATCTACTTCTATTGGCATCGCAATTCTTCACTATCAACTGCTTACTTCCTCTTGCACCACCCCGCACAGCAAGAAGTGTCAAAGCTCTTTATCTTGAAATTGAATTACTGATAGCCCCTCTATCCCCACAGATCATTGCGCACCGGCGGAGCGCATAACGGCAAGACCTCCACATCAAAGCCATGCAAAAAAAAGAAAAAAAGAAAAAAAGAAAAAGCCGCGCCGTCCCTTTAAGAGAAGCCGAATGGGGGGGGCAGCCCATCCATAAAACATGAGTTTATCCGGTGGCCGCGGCAAGAGATGGTTCGGAGCGTCTCTCCCCGCACTCCGGCGTGTGCTCAGAGCATCCCAGTCCACTACCTACGCCGCCGCCGCTGCCGATAGGGCGCCACCGACGGGATCAAGGCTGCGACATGGGCGCGGGAAAGCAATAAAAGTGGAGATTGAAATTGCAGAGGAGCGCAGACGGGGCAGGCTTATATGGGGAGGACGGAAGAGGACCGGAGACCAGTTTGAAAGTGTGGGCGCAGCAGGACACACATGGGCAATTCCTCCTTCCTCCCAGGCATGTCTTCTCTCACTTCGTCCATTCTGTAGTCGCAGGTATTTCTAACTTGAGTGCCTTTCTCTGATGCACTGATGATGCTGGGGCTGTGCTTTACTACCACACAGTTGTTGTTTTTTTTACGAGCACTTTTCTTGTGTGTGTGGCTTGTCTGATGCAGCAATTCTCCTTCTGTCTGCATGATAGCACTTTGAAAGTATGGTTTGTTTTTGGTATAGCATCGCATTGCACTTTGATATAGCATATGTATCGTTCCTTTCTTTTGGGGATTTCGGTGACCCATTTAACACAAAGTGAACTTACATAAAGGGCAGATGTTGTGAGGACAGTGCGTCTGGGAGTGTGTTTGATGGCTGTATGCCTTTTGCTTGTTAACAGCTTGTGCCTATAGGAGACTGTTGATGCTCTGAGCCAGACTGCAAAAAGCTATTGATGTGCATATACGGGGGGAAATGGGATGTATATTGCTGCCTATTAAAACTGAAGGTACAAAAGCAGCAAGGAGCTTCAATCTGCAATTCATGAGATAACATTATATGTGCAATCTCCATAATATTAGCACTTGGAGAATGGGTTACTGCATGTGTGAAATGTGGATGTCTCTTGTGTGTGTGTGCGGGCGGCTTTAAACTTGTGTGTGATGCTGCTGTTCAAAATGGATGTCTTTACTATCTCTTATCAGCATTGATCCTGCGTGATGCCCTCTGCCTTACAGCAAGAGGCAGTGTCAAAAAAGCAAGATAAGTCGGACTTGATAGTGTTGGTATCGCTTAAGTTCACTGTTGCAAACGGTTTTATGCAAGGCCTGTCAGATCCGCTGTCTCACTGGGAAGAGGATTAAAATGGAACATTTTCGAGTCGCAAGTCCCGAAGTTCCCGCTGCTTTCCCACTGCATGATTATGTTAGTCATGTCACCTCGATGACACGCCAGAAACCTATCCTATCCCAACCCCTGGAGGCTGCTGGGAGGGATTTTTTTATTTATATATTTTTTTTTTAGGGGAGGGGGCGGGGTCAGCTGTGGGTTGCAGATCAAGCGTGTGTTAAATGGCTTGGGAGAAAAGACTGTCAAGCAAGAAGATTTTTTTTTTCTATCGCTCCCATGTCATTCCGATCAAACTTGTTGACATCTGGATACAGCATGGGAGACAGAGGAGAGAAAGGCGCGGGAAGATGAAGGGCAGGGAGCAGGCATCAGAGCGCTGAGTGATGTGCAGCGCGGAGTCACCAGGTAAGGCTGAGCTCACTGTAATATTGACTCGTAGGTGTCTGTTATCACGAGAGCAGCGCGGGAACATCAAAAAGTCAAGACGGTTTCCTCATGCTCTTTGTGACATCCTCTCCCAAAAATCGAAACAGCATCGGGGAAGAATTTACCTGGCACAGATTGGGCTGATGCAGTTGTGATGAAACCGAGCTGCATTTCTTTGCTGGCACTCGACTTTTCTGTATGTGCTCCTAATCTATTTATCATGTGTGGTGTAGTCCCAATCCCTCTGCGGGAAATATTTCATTTAGACTTCAGGGCATATTGATTTATGAGGCTCACCTTGTGTCCAATCGATTGCTGTCACTCACATTATGTTTTTGGACAAACCACTAGAGGGCAGGAAAGTTTTTCATTATTTTTTCATCACTAATGCCTATGGGAAGCTTCTGATGCATTTCATGTTAAAGTTCTTAGCAAACACACAGGGAGATTTGAGGTTGTAATGATGTTGTTCGGACACACCTTTTTGAGAAGAGGTTGATAAACTCAGAATTATTTTGAGGACAGTACCCTAATGTGTGGTTTTGGGAGGATAAAGTTGTGTAGAATGTGAATGAAATTGTTCTTATATTATTCTATATATTATGAAGAAAACAGTTAGAAAATATTGCCAAGGACTTTGGTTGAAGTTTGACTGGTAAGAGGAGCTAAGAAGATTACACAATGCTGCATAATATTTTAAGACTAGATCATATGAAGATATTTTCTTATATTTGCTGTGTCATGCACATGCATTTAGTTCAATAGCTGGATAAACCCTATGAGCAAAGCCTTTATATACTGGATAAAACAGCTTGCAGTTATTTACAACTTGTATTAGAACAGCCTCATAAACAGTGTCACCAAACGCTGAATTGTAAGATGCTAAACTCGGGTCTGAGACCACCTACGAGCCGCTCACTGTACAGGCCGTTCTACTGGGAACACATCATCGACTGTGGCAGCTGTAATTTCTGCCTCTGACACATTTCATCCTCGACATCTTCACTGCTCTGCTCTGGATTCTGGAGACACTGTCAGCCTGTGGGCCTCGTGAGTGTACTTCAGCGAGAACCCCTATATGTGGCTAAAACTGGAATCTGCTGCAGTTTCTTTGCTACACTTGCTGACAGGATCAATCACAATCGACTAGGAATAGTAGCGTATTGTGAAGCACTATTTATGATTCCATCTTGAGGGGAAACACTGCAGGCAATTTTCAGGTTTTGGGCCAGTTCTCTCTCTCAACATATAAACTTTTCCCTGGAAGCAAATAAATTACCTAATCGTTACAATTAGCAGTGTAACTTATTTCACAGTTTCTCCACAGAACTGGAATTGTAACTTCAATTACCAATATTTTTTTTCAAATTGCATTTCTTGCACATTGTGGCGACAGCATCCAAACCTTCCAGTCTTGCACTTAACTAGGGCTGAAACAATGAATCGAGTCAACTAATCGATGATTGTTGTCAACTATTTTAGTAATCGATTAATCGTTTCTGGGATACACAGACTCAGACAGAGTAAGAATTACATCAACATTTTGTTTTTTTGTGTGAAAAAAACGATGTTGTCTCTAAAGGCATTGGTTATGGAAGTTCTTTGCAAATATTTTAGTTCTGATTGTTCCAAATTTCGGACCATAATCTAATCAGAGCAGAAAGAGGACTCTCTTGCTCTCTCACTTTCACAGTCCCACACTGAATTTTAGAGGTTCTTAGCTTTCAAATGAGGAATGACACGTGGAACTTGTACAAAGAGCATCCTACAGACAACGGGCCTCATTTGCGAATATTTTCCTAAGAAAAAGTTCTTAAGTACAACTATGGAGAAACTTAAGAAAAACTTAGGTCTGATTCACGAAGCGTTCTTAAGAAGACAAAACAGTTCTTAAAGGGACTCCACGGAAGTTAAAATGTAAAAAAGAATATATTTTCTACCCCCTACATGCTCCAGCAATGTCCCGTGCTGTACTGTGAGCCCACACCTATCCCACTCAATTGCTGCTATAAGCCTGCACCATCACTCCAAAGTTTCGTGTTCGGGCCGAGGCAGCAGTCATTCACCAGCTTAACATGGAGACTGCAGTTACGCGGACGGCCAGAGGTGGCAGTCACGAGTATGAAAATGGACAACCTCCGTTGAGTCTCTTTAAAGAGAGAGGCCCCAAATTCATGAACGTGACACTAAGAACATCACTCCCCTCATTATCAGGACATTTACATCATATTGACTATGGAAATACAAAGACATGCCCTTTAATCTTCCATATATGGGCATGACCAGAGCATGAGACAGTACTCCTGATCGCTCCTCTGATTACGAGCTGCCGCCCTCAGCTGTGAAAGTCTGCACTAGAAAAATGTTACTCATGCTGTGAAAGACTATTCTAAAACTGCAGATTTTTGTGCGTAAGAGTAATCCTGACTGTTCTTAGGATTTGTTCTTCCAGAAGAACTCCTTCAGCTAAGAACAAATTTTGTGAATGCCAAAAATGTTCCTAAGTAGGCCCTAAGAACAAATTTGTGCGTAAGTTT
>OMNZ01058256.1:0-24616 GCA_900303255.1 Lesueurigobius sanzi | reverse complement strand
TTTACTGCTAAAAAACGTCAGTGTTGCTCCCTCTTCAGTTTGAACGATGACAACGCATGTGTCGTCGTAATTCCCATTGGAATTGGCTCACATGGCATGTATGACAAGGCAGCGTTCATGCCTACGTCAGCAGTCTGCACCAATGGAATGTCAGTGTCGCACAGAGACTGACACGCACACGAGGACTTTGAAGAAATCTACAGATTGCACACTAGGGGGAGGCAAAGTTGCACATCACGTTCATAATTCAAAGCCACCACTAAATGTTTGTTTACACTCAGATTGTACATTTATATCAGAGCAAAGCTCCTATGAAGTTAACAAGATGAGATATTGCCTGTAAATTATGAACTTTTTTTTTTAACTGAGTGTGCTGTAATCCATGGCTGTAATGTGTAGCTGTAGTTTTAGGAAATACGTCTCCCAGAATGCCTTGCGCCTATATCTAAACACGTGCAGCCCCGTGTCCTCCTCATTATACATAATACACTGCACCTGCCCACACTCACCCCCCTGCGCCTCACCCCAAAGCCTCCGAGCACACCCATATCTCAGCCGTGTTTGGACTGTGTTTGTGGGTGGAGTAAGGCTCTTGCACGCCCATTTAGTTACCCTTTAAAAGACATGCTATAGTAGAGTGAGGAGCCAATAATCAGCCACTCGGCCACTCTGGGCGTGACTGCCAGGACTCCTCCCACTGGCCTGAACCATGGCAGGCAGATGAGGGAGAACGTCTGGGCTGAGTTGGTTTATTTTGTTAATAGTTTTTGCTAATTTGGGGTATTTTTGAGGTTACTTTGGTTGTCATAAAATGTCTGATTATTGATTTCCTGTTTAGTCTATTGTCCTATGTTTGTTCTGTTGTCCCCTTTCGTTTTCAGTTGGTCTGATCAGCCAGCTTATATTATATCCCAGGTGTGTGTCATTTGTTAGGTCAGTTTGTTTTTGTGTTTTCTAAGTTGGGAAGCTGTTATTTTGACCTCTTTCATGGGACCAATTATTGTTTTTGTTCCACTTTTTTATGGTTAAATAAAAAGCCTAACCTTTGGAAGTTGCTTTGTGTCCTTCTTTAGCCCTCGGTCCCTAACACATACCTAACAAACACCAATTGTATTTGTTTATTCATCAGGATACCTTTATTCATAAGTAGTTGTCAGAAAAGCTTATGCCTTAATAATAACAAAACTACTAGAATTTTTATGTTAGGCCTTTTGCTGATCCAAAAGGTTTAGTATTACGCACAAGACTGCAAGTTTGATGGCTGCATGTGCCACCAAAATGCATTTTGAGAAAATGGCCTTTGAAGTTCCACTTCTCTGCCTAAATCTAGGGAGAAACATTAAATCCGTGCAATATTAAACACCTTATTTTGAAGATTTAGCTATTTGTTTGTTTCCAGGTGAAAGATGTTAAGAGATTAACCTGGCCCAAAATCAGAAAAAAGCCCGCCCCTTAAATATAATTGATTGGTGTTAAAGTTAGCACAAGCCTTGATCGTGAAGTTGTGAGCAGCAGAACTCAAATCCTATAAATACAAGTGACATTTTCAATCGGTGATCTACTTCTCTATCCTTCTTTGCATCTTGCCGCTGTACAGCATCTTCCAAAGGACACGCAGAAGGGGGAGCACTGACCTATGCTGAAGGCCGCCTGCTTGTAAATAATCACACTTGTGTTGTCCTTCTAGAGAGACTCCAACTCCTGTTCATTCACTCCTGCCTGATTTACACAGTGCGGCGCTCAGACACTCGGGGTTGTGCCTTCATCTCTACCTTGTCGCGCTAAATGAATTCCAAATGGCACCCTGCCCAGTTATTTGTCAGCACATTTGTTATCAATGACAACCACAAGTCCCTTTTAAACAAATATAAATCAGTGCGGGAAAAACAATCGCTGAGCAAGACTCGGCACAACCTTTTGAAATATCATGCCGGCCATCGGGTTCCTGTTGCAGATCCTTCCCCGTTCTCCATGCGTTAAACATGAAAGTAATGGGCCATAAGTCGGCATCGGAAGTGCTGGGCTGTCCCTCTATGTGAAGCGTCTAACAGCTGATATGACAAGATAAGTATGTCGGTATCATTATCCTGTTGAGGATGCTTAGGGGCCCCCATGACAAGCGTCTGTGCTAAAGTAATAAAAGTGCTTCGTTTTATGTCCCTATAGTTCACGTGCACAGGCGGATGTGGGACAGCTCTGCACTTAGTATGCAGCAGACTGAAGGTGAAGAATGGACTGGCACATTTACCTGCAGGCCTTGAGAGGAGAAAAAGTCAAGAATGTCGTGACAGTTCATTTCATTTACATAGCCAGAGCACATGAGAGTACAGTAGATATTCCAGAGGGACAGCAGTAAAGAGGACACCCACACCTCCAGGGCACAGATGCCACAGTGTTCGGCAGCGTGATGCATTACACATAATATACATTATGTATTATAGATAAGACTAGTTGTGTGCTATATAGGAAAAAGATTATGAGGGACTGTGGTTGATAGAGAAACATATGTTTGAGAAACCATGGCTATAGCGACTGTCTTCACTTAAGGAAGAAGGAAAAGGAGATTTATTAAAGTCCTGTGCAATTATCAAATATGATCCAAACAGTAGAGGCAGAGAACACATTGTCTTTATACAATGAATAATGTCACATTCATGAAAGCACAAACTAAATGATTTATACAACAGAGTGTATTATCACACACTTCCCATTTCCAGGAAAGATTTGTGGCAATGAGAAACCACCAAAAGAGTCACTTGATCGAGTGTGATTTCAGGAACAAAACAAACTTCCTTTCATACACTCCTATCTGCAGAAAAAAGAAAAAACATTTGAAACCAACATATTTTTTTACAATGTACACTTTATAAGCACTTGTATTTCCTATATAGAATAAAGGTCTGAATAAAATCCATAGGCTTAGCTGAATAGAAATTTGGAGCGAGACAAAGCACTCTCATCTCTGAGGCATGAAGCCTTTCTCAGATGTTGCTGCGGTTTCTCTGACAGCAGCTGCTGACGGCTCTCTGTGGGCTCAAATCAACTTAAAAGTATTAGTCTCAGTAAAACAGCGCGTCCAGCCTAAGAGAAAGTGTAAAATCATACACAATCAAAGTCCCATTTGTCATGGATTTTACATCTATTAGATCCACTAAACTAGGCATTTGCTGCTGATTCAACACAAGGGATGACAATATGCTGCTGTGCAGCTTCTGAAAAACAACATCTGCAGAATTGAAGTTGGACAAGTCAGCACTTCAGACTATTAACAAGAAGGTAACTGCTCCAGATCTCTAGTGTGACAGACAATAGAGGAGAGTAAACAGTGGAGCTATCTGAGCCATACCAGTGGCTGATCCAGTCAATCTGCCCCTACACGTACAGACCATTGTATGCTCTTTGGATATCTGTACGACACTCTTGACAGATGTATTTTGACTTTACAATGATCTGGACAGAGCTGGTTCAATCAGCTTTCCTGGGGCATAGCGGTTAGGGTTCATTCAGATGGAGATGCTATACTATACTCGTTCCACAGCCTCTTCAGACCTTCCTCCAGAAGAAGGCTGTGAATCTTGTTCTGTGCCAGGTCAATGTGCTGTACATGCTGTAGAATTGACATATCTGAACTAAACTGAAAATATAGTGAGACATTTAATATCTGTCCTTTCCACATCAGTGGTCCATATTATAAAGACATGCGCCTGTCTGTTCTGGCGGAGACAGCAGTAACTGGAACATTACTGTACGTTAAACTGGAATTTTCAGAAATGCCCTTAAATAAAATAAAATTCTGGAATTTCAGACAATGCACCACAAGCCACTCATGTCCCCATAAAACCCGCGAAACATATCGTTTTTCTACTCTGTTCTTTTAGTTATTTAGCCATATAAAGTGGGATTGTATAAACACCATGGAGATAGCACCTGTTTGTGCAGCTCCAAACTTGAAGAAGTGGAACTAATCCTCGCGGCCGATGCGAGGGGACATCACTCAGCGTGAGACAGCAGTGACACACAGGTGCATACAGAGCAGTGGGGGACAGATAGCGGTCTGGAGGGCAGCTGCCGTGACATTTGCTTTTGGGTGTTTGTGCCCCTCTTAAAAGCTTCAACTCTCACTGAGCTTTCCCTCTTGTTGCATCAGATCAGCGATGGCAGCCACTGATCAAACACTACAGTCTCAATGCCACGCAAGGCTATAGCAACGCCTTGATATGCCGACTATAGAAGCATCTTATATAAGCATCACTTCTTTTCTTCGCCCTCCCACGTCATTATCCAAGAATTAACATTGTGGCTAGTTAAATATGCAGAGGAGACTAAAGCCGGCTCACACTGATTGATGGGACCACACTGAAACGGATACAATTAGGCATAATTACATCTTGTAAAGCTGATGCTGTTTGCCAGTTGCTCACTGCGAGACGGCTCTATTTGCCAAGAGGCTTTTGATCATGTTACACCCAACCCGCAGTAAAAGGTCTTGTAACTTTTCACCCCCAAGTGCAGAACCCCTTTCCCTTGTGTGGAGTCATATTGTGAACCATTTTGGTCAACTGCGAATCCGGAGCTGTTGTAGCTTTTCCACGATGGCAAATTCAGTTTCGCAGCCTGGAAATAAAACAATCATAGACATTTGTGCATGCGAAGAAACTGGATGTGCAGAAGGAATGTGGCTACAACGCTTTAGATTCAACCTCCTCTCATACTGTTGCTGCTTGAAAACGGGAAAGAAATAGTTGGAGGAGCTTTAAAGGAGACAGAAACATACCATGAGTAGTATTTTACCTCATTGAGTGATCATGTTTCCTTCTTTCTTCCTGGTTGACCTCTTCTATGGTTCATTGCTTTGATCTACACTTCCTGGGTAACAATGCATCCTAGTTCAAACCTGAAACTGTCATTTTTAAAGCCCATAATCCAACATTTGTTCTGATCTGTGCTCAAAGAGAGTTCACTGTGGCGCTGTAGAGTTGCTAGCCACACTGTTGAATGAAAGAGAAAGCTTATTTTTACTACATTATTCCCACTGCCCTATCCCAGGGCCTCTGTATTTTATACCAACTATGTAAAATATTGTTGTATGTTATATTTCTGTTATAAAGTATGTTTACAAGCTTCATATTCACATACCATGGCAGAGTGTCAACGATATGAATGATACACTCATGGTTAGTTGTTCCATGAAGCCATTTATTGTCAAAAAAACTGTTTGTTTATGCTTTTCAACTAGAAACTAGTCATATTTTTCCGATCAAAAGTTTACATATTGTACATCTTGAAACAAACATCAATTTTTTCCAGAGAGTTCAATTTCGTCAGAGAGTCCTGTATTTCAGCTGAAGTGAGTCCTGGCAGTTGTTGATGGTCATGTAAACGTTAGATCAGGGACATTTGAGTAGTTTCTGTTTCATATGGAGTTAATATCTATTAACTGAGGTTCAGGAGCAGGACCAGGTCTCAACCTCCTTTCCTCAAGTCACTCCCTCAGACCAGCCACACCTCTAATCACCCCCCCTTTATAACCAGCCAAGCCCTTCATTCTGTTTGCTCAATCTGTCAACCCCACCCTCCCTTCCCATTTTTCATGCTTTGTCTTTCAGCGCTGATTCCTGCTCAGAAGGGGGGGTCCTGAAGCTGTCGGGCAGCCAGCTCTTTCGGAGACAGAGCCCCCATCCAAAGTCTCATCTGCCCACCATCACCTCTACAGAATCCTGTCAATTCAATAAATTCCTCATTAGGTTGCGGCGTGGTCCTTGCTAGTGAGTATGATTTCAAAAGAGTAAACTCAGTTCTTTGACAAGAAATGGCTTTGCACAACCACTAACCATGAGTGGAAAAAAAAAAGATTCATATTCTATGAAAAATGACCAAAAGATTATAAGGGTATGCAAACTTTAGAGCGCAACTGCATGGCCACTTTGAGGGTGAACTTCCCAATTCAATTCTTCCTCATCCGATAGTTCTTGCCATCCTACAGGATTCCAAAGACAATCACAGGTTTCCATATTGATCAGTTTGAGACATCCGGCCCCCTCACCAATGGGGCTGATGACAGTTCATATACGCCGTGGCCCTGCCTTGGCCCCTGTGACATATGGTTTGCTTGAGCGAATGGTTCCTTGGTGTGAAGTGGTTTGAGTACAGGTAGAAAAGCGCTGTATGAATGTAACTTCCACCTCTCTCTTTCTTTCACTCAATTTCGCTCAAAATCAATCTCCAGCTATTGTACCCTTTGACTTCTTCTATTCGCAACATCCGTGGTCTGTCGGATGTAACATTGTGAATAATACAGCCAAAGAGAAAAAGTTGTAAATAATTCAGCCATTTCATCTGTATATAGATTGTTTTAAGCTGCATGTGTCCTTGGAGGTGTTGCCAGGCTGATTAGCATTATTGCTCAGAAAATACTTGAAAAGGTTCAGGGATTGGTCCGGCGCGTGAGACTGGGCCTTGACCTTGCCTAATATGGATGAAAAGACACTGGACTCTGAGCTTTTTGTGAAGCACGTTGTTTGTGCATTCATGTATTCAACTTGAAATGCTGAGGTGCCAGAATTGATTCTTTTCCTACGCGAGACTCATTCGGATCCTCCCATCGTGTGGACAGATATTCCAGGAAAAACAACAGCCACAGAATGAGACCTGGCCAGTGAGCTCAATTATACGTGAAGTTTTGTTTTTGAGCACTTGGAGAAAATTAGATAGTTTGGTAATTAGTTACTTCACAATATGTTGAAACTTACAGTAAATCAGAATTACTCTTTACTGAGGACATTGTTTTGGTCTGAGATGGACCTCCTTTCAATTCAATTCAGATGCTGGATGTAAAAAAAAGAAAAGAAATAGAAGCCGTGAACATGTAAATAAGTATATACTGTTTGTTGACAGAAACGGGTCAAAGAAGCAAGAGCGACAGTAACACAACAATGTAAGCTAAGAAAAAGGTCTCGCTGCTTGGGTTAGTCTCTGCTGACTGTATGTAGTTTCACCTCAATAAATCTAAAGCCTAACACTGCATCAACAAAGGCCTCGAGGACTCAAAACTTGAGCCAGTGATAAATGGGTTCTGACCTGCCTAATACGATCAAACCACATTTTATTTATAAAGCGCTTTTTATCCAAGAAAAATGTAACGCAAAGTGATTTACAACTTAAAATCCATCCCTTACAATGTCACTAATAGGCTTTAACAACTTAACCTCTTAACCCTCTGGAGTCTCATATCGTGGGTTTTTTTTGTCTGAAAACTTGACTTCTTCATCCTGAAAATGTGTCTCTGGTCAGCTGCTAGCTTGTTTTCTGTTTATATAGAACATTAAGAACTAAAGTATGGAGTAACAACTATGGGTAACATTTCGGACAATTTGTTTTTTTCTCAAAAATGTGAATATATGGTGAATAAACACAGATTTCACATAGAAGGTCTGGTTTCTAGCCTTCTATGTCTATAGAAGCATATTTTAGTGGAATAATAATCAAAAAAGTGCTATGAGCGCCTACATTTTTTCTGATTTTTGTCAGAAATGAACATTTCTACAGTAACTACAGCCTTTATCTTCCATCTCTTGGCCCAGGTCTAACCCACAAAACATTTTCTAATGTCCACAGCCATATACAATGATGTTATGTACAGGTACTGTATATAGGGAAAGAGTGAGGTGAGAAATTTTTTGGTTGTTTTTCTGCTTCTATCATGATTACTTCATTGATATGACTCTACAACAGCATTGGGATGATACTAGTTCAATTTGTTATGAAAATAAAGAGTCCAGCACTTGATGGTGCACCATTAGGAGGTGTTTCAGAAGCAATAAAACAAAACAAAAAATACCTGGCGAAAATACAAATAAAAAATGCTGAGGTGGGTTAAGAGTCAAATAGCCATGTTTGAGAGCAATGTTCAAATCCAGGCTAAAAACAGGCCCATTGGTACAGTATGGCACGAGTAGTTGCCATGTTGGGTTGAGCCTGGGCTGGTTTTCATGACAATTACGAGAAATAAAGTGGCAAATATACAAGATTTTGAAACAAGCAGATTTGCTGCAAACAGGGCCGTCCCAAGCATTCATGGGGAAAATACATCATGGGGCTTGAGGGTTTGTAAAAGAAAGTAGAAAATTATTGTTTTATCCTTAATTTAAATGACTCATTTCAAAAATTCTGCCAGTGGGGTAAGTTATTTTATTAGTAAATTAAGAAAAAAAAAAAACATTTTATTTGAAAGCGCCTTTCAAAACACCCAAAATAGAGGACAACTTTGAAATGGTGAGTGTGACTATGTGGTATAGGACTGTCAGAAAAGGTGAGTTTTGAGTCTGGATTTGAAAAGTGGCAGAGAGTCTATGGTGCGGAGGTCGGGGGGGAAAGAGTTCCAGACATGGGGAGCAGAGCGGCTGAAAGCTCTGCCCCCCATGGTGACAAGGCGGGCAGGTGGGACAGAGAGCTGGAGGGTGGAGGAGGAGCGGAGTGAGTGGGCAGGTGTGGCGATGTGGATGAGGTCAGAAATGTATGATGGGGCCAGGTTAAGGAGTCCTTTGAATGTGATGAGGATTGTGACGAGAATAATCCCACTCAAATTTAGATAAAAACAATATTATTTTACCTGAAATAAGAATGCTGTTGATGTTTAATTCTTAATGTGTAAAACAATTAATGAGTTACTCAAATCAAGGACAAATAACCACATTTTAAGAAAATTTAACATATTTCTAGATTTATTTTTGCAGTGTACTAGTTATTTTAAGGAAACATTTGACATTTGAGGAAAATGTATGCATACACAACACCTGTAATACAAATAATTATGTATGGTCTCGGGGCCTTAAGCAGCTGCATATAGTCCGCATAATAGCCTGGCCCTGGCTGCAAAAGCAATGTTGCAAGAAAAAGCTAATGTGTGCATGTTTGGCCCATAAAAACATGTCTGAAAGCGAATAATGTCTGAGGTTGATGTGCAAATTCTGATAAGCCCTATCCTAAATGTCATCTGTCAACTTAGATCAGACTTTTGTGGATCTGAACGAAACCTAACATCTGGTCTTGAGGAAAAACTCCCAAACCAGCTGACTCCTCCTGTCACCACTAATCAGTATAGCAGCACTTTAGACGGCCGTGTCCCCTGCTGCGAAGGCTGAGCAGTGTGGAAGAGTGATGGCCCTCTGCCCTTGACATATGCACTGTTGTGTTTTCTTGTTTATCAATTCCTGTAAGCAAAAGAACTGAGACACAAGTGCTGCAGACTCCCAAATATTAAGAGTATGTCTGCTAATTATGCAGACATCCCTAAGGCCACTCTCAATCAAATGAGCTCATTGAATTGCAAGTGAAGTCAGGACTTTCTCCTCAAAATGTTTTGCGAGCATGGGCTGAAAAGATGCATGTTTATTTGAAAAAGATTTTAAAAAAGAACAATATTAGGCTTCGAAAGAAAGAAGAAAAGAGAGATCTGTGGTGCACATGACACCTATTAAAAACATTATGATTCAGTAATGGTGAAAACCCTTTGTTTTTGGCTTGTTGGTAATACATGCATTTGGATGAAATCTTTAACACGCAATGAGCCAGTGAAGAAACAAAGTCCTAGATGCTACAGTTCTTCCTTCTGAGAGTGATTAGACCATAACCATCAATATGTGGGACCTGTGGAATACAGCCGCATTGTGACATTTTTGAAATATGTAAAGTATACACCTCAACACCTCCATCCCATCGCCTTTCCAGATGTTGTTTGCGATGACTGGGGCAACATATAAAACTGCTCTAAACAGACTCATTTCAAAGTAATTCAACACCAGTGCTTGTTTAGAACACCAAACTATTGTTGACGGCAATTTTGGCCAACGCAATTAAAGCCCGCGCCTATTCAAATTACCGTCAGCTCCTTTGTTGATTGTATTTGGACTTCTAACAAGGACCGCACGGAGATAGCCGGGTGTTTTCATTAAGTCTTCTGCAGAAATGGGAACAGAGGGGCGAGTCTTTAACACTTGGCCCGCGTAATTGACTGGAAAGAAGGCCAATGTTTTAGGATTGGTCCCTGCCACCCCCCCACCCCCGGCCCCCGACCCCCAAGCCCGGACCAAGTATAGCGCGATGCCTTGTAATTAAGAAACACTGATTGCCATTTTAATGACTTCCTCCCAGGGCTCGATATATTGACATTCAGTTTGGCTGGCAGTGTGTGTGTGTGTGTGTGTGCTGTGCATTTGTCTATCCCGTTGGGGGCTATAGGGATGATACACTGGGGTGGGAGACTTGCAAAAGACATCAAGGTGTACACTACTAGTCGCAAGCATTATTTGAACGCTGCCATGGATTTGTTATATACTTCTATGACTCAGTGGAGAATAAGCCGTAATGACTTTCAGTCCAGCCGTTATTGTTTGCCAAGTTGTTTGCGTATCTTTTTATAAGCTGATACTCATCTAAAGTCTAATCTATAGCCGTAGCTGCAAAATAATAATGCAGAGTAAAAGGTGCACTGCTGCCAAGAAGAGGTTTAGATTTTCTCTTTCCATCTAGTATAGTGTGAAAGGGATTTTCTTAAAGTCTTCTTATGTTCAGTCCTTTGTCACGTTACAGACGAGACGCTGCAGGAGAATGAGGGAAAACATTCAAATTAACCGCCACCTTATGATCCTAGGAGCTCTGTTGTCGGGGGCACTATGCTCCTGGTAGGGTCTCTCATGGTAAACAGGTCCTAGGTGACGGGTCAGACCAAGAGTGGTTCAGAAGCCCCTTATGATGAAACCATCGAGGTCAGTTACATCGCACAGAGGTGAAGGAGCATCGTGGGGCCGTCCTCCCGTGGACCCACCACCTGCAGGAGGAGCCATAAGGGTCTGGTGCAATGTGATCCGGGAAGCTTGGACTAATGCCCCCGCGACCCGGCAATGGATAAGCGGAGGAAGATGGATGGATGGATTAAAATAAGCACATTTGAAACCATTGCTGATGTTACTGACATATAGGTATTTTTCCATCGTTTTGTTTCATAAAAAATAAAAAACCTCAATAAATCAGGCTAGGAACTGAATATGAAAAATCCCTCTTTTAATAAAAGTGCAAAATACTGTAAAGCACACGACAAGAGTGAAATTAAAACGCAATTTGGAGAAACAAGGCAGTGTCTGCCCATTCATGAATAAATCTTCCATGTTTTTCTCTGCTGGCTTTTCCAAAGACACAATGCAAATCTCTTAGTGAGGATTAAACCATCAACCAAAGCAAAAATTGAACTCACGTTGAACTACAATCTGACCTCTGCACTGTGCCCTTCTACACATGCCAATCTAGTCACTGGTGTGCCATAGACGCTGCAATCGGTTTTGTTAGGTTCGACTCAAACTAATGCTTAATATTCTCCCTTCATTTCTGTTGCAATGAACGAACAAACAAACAACATCTTCTGTGTAACCCATCTCTATGAAACAATAAATCAGGCTAGGAATTGAATATTGAAAAACCCATCTTCAAAAATGCACATTTTTGCTAAGCACAAGGCGGGAAAGTTTGGTGTCTGTAGGTATAGATTTTCACCACTGGAGCTGCAGTCAGTTTTGTTAGGGTTTGACTCAAATTAATGCTTAATATCCTAACCTTCAGGAGTAAAAATGTGAGCTCACCGAGAACTCCAGAATAATATGCCCTTTCTGTCGGCCTCTCTGGGGAGTCCAGGTGCCATTCGCAACTTATTATCCGACCGGATCCTTTTCATTGGCCATATCCACACCTGTGATTTCTCACTCCCCCGCTTCCCTCTCTCACACACGCTTTTCACCTCGATTGTCTCACAGCATATTGAAAAGCTACCAAATATCTAAATCTGTACATCGTTATACTTGTGATTTTCAGTATCATGCACAGCTACGGTCTGTGTTTGCCTTGTGCAAACACATTGGGTGCTGACTGGGCTGGTGCTACTTTCAGATGTAGCATCGCTCGGTCTGATAATTGCTGCCAGACAGGCAATAGCACAGAATGGAACTTGATGAACCTGGTTGAACCTGGACTGTTCTCAGCAAATAAGGATTATACATTGGTGAGCCCCCAGACATTGCTTTTTTGTTTGTTTGTTTGAATACACATGTAAATTTCCACCTTTTCCAGCATGATTTATGGTGCGTTCCATTTACCTCGGAAGTTGGAAGTCGTAGCTCGGAATGACGTCACATCCCAGTTGAGGATGTTACAGTTACATAGTCGGAAGACTGTCACCAATGAGGGCTACTGTTATTAGCATTAGTTAGCACAGCGTCTGTTATAGTTTGCACATAACACATGTACAATGCAAATTTCACTACAGCAGGATTTTCACATATATTTGAGTTATCGTACAATGTTTGTGGCTCATGTAGTGCCGCAAAAATAGTCTGTAGTGCTAGTAAATTGATATTTCAAGAGGTTCTACGGACGGTTCACGCTGGCGGCCATGTTGGAAATTCAACTCGGGGCTTGAGAGAATCGTCCGACTTTCCCACTGGGAAATACGACATCAGGGGGCGTTCCAGTTAGAACCTCCCACTTTGAGGACAAATGGAACGCACCAATAGTACTTATGAATGTTCTCCTACTTTTAGCACCAAGAGAGGAGGGACTTAGAGGTTACTCCTCCTTCTGGTTTACCCTTAAGAGACCCACAGCGTGCTCAAGTCTTTATTAAGCTGATGACGATCTTTGGACTAAGATCGAAACGTCCTACACTTCAACTACAGAGTACAGATGAAGATTGAAGAATTTTTGCCAACGATGGACAACTCCTGTACGACTGAGAACCTACACAAACGGAGTACTTATGAATGTTCTGATGTGTTCAGTGGTGGAAAGTAACTAGGCAAAAACATATTCACTGATGATTGCATAAACAATCGAGTCAGGTCGAGGCCAAATTCGGCTGGTGGCAGTTTTCACTAAATTACTAAAAACAAAAATCAGATTAGGCAGTTCTCATTTCATGTCAGAGCAATTAATAATTCATATACTTTTAACCCTTCTACTACACCACTTTTAATCAATAAATCACAATCAAATCTGAAATTCACAAAATAAAAACCGTGTCTCTCTGCTTCACTGGAGAGAAGCAGATTTGCTACAGTAATTACCAGGCATTGCTTGGCTCTATTGGCATCATCTCCACAACCTGCTCTTCCTTGACCTCCTCTAACACTACAGTGTGGATCACTGAGGGTTTATTTTGATTCTATCTGTAAAGCAGTTCTTACTTTACACATGTTTTGCTCTGCAGGATGATAACGTTTTAAAGTGGACCTATCACGCAAATAAATCTTAAGACAAGAGTGGGAGTCACATGGTAAAAATAAACTTTGGCTTTGATCTAGTAGTTGTTGCCATGTCCATGCTATGAGACAAAATGGCTCAGAACTGATCCAATATTGGGTTATTGGCTTTAAAAATGTGGAAGACAGTTTGGGGGTTTGAACGATTATGTAATTGTACCAGGAAGTAGAAAACAAAGCACTGCAGAAGTCAATATGACCGGACCAACGCAAATAGGAATGATTCAAAACTGTGTGAATGTGAAATACTGCTCCAGGTCTGTGTTTGATGAGGGGACTACATTATAATATGGTTAAAAGCCTTTAAGTCAGGGGTAGGCAAGTTTGCTCGATGGAGGGCCGATTTTCTTCGGCCCATACCAAGGGCTGAGCCTCCCAGCTGTAGCCCAAAATAAAGCACCACTTTCTAGAAATTTCATAAATGACCTAATACACTGCAAAAATAAATAAATAGATGTTTTGGCGACTTAAAGGACTGGGTTTAAGATTATTTGACCGTAATTTGAGTAATTCTGATTTGCCAAGTAAAAAAATCTGCCAATGGAATATGATTTTTCCCCATATTTCACGTAAAATTTGATTTATCATAATTTTTTTTAAGGTCAATAAGAAATTGCATCTTGCATTAGGTGCAATAAGACGTATTTTCCTGTTCCAAGTGCAAAAAATACCTGCTCAAATCAAGCTAAAATACTGATTTTTTGATGGTTGTTTTGTGTTTTTCCTGGACATTAAAGACATTTACAGTATTTTCTGCATTAACAGGTATTTCATTGATGATTTGTGCAGTAATATTTCCCTAAATCATCTTAGGGGCCAGAGGTTCTATGCTGGAGGGCCGGATTTGGCCCCCGGGCCTGACGTTGCCTACCCCTGCTTTAAGTCAACAAGTGTTGTTTGATAGTTACATGTATTTTCAAAATAAGTTACTAAAGATGTCACTTGAATAACACACCAGTGGTGGACAGTACTTTTTTTTTTGCTTAAGTAAAAGGAAAGATACAGGAGCAACATTTTTACTTTAAAGGCAATATACATGATTACAAACAATGAAAGCGGGAACAAGTGAATTATTTGTTGTGGCCAAAACTTATTCCTAACTTTCTAAACAACATTTCTAACATTCGATTTCTTCTGAGTTAATTTCACAACTTGCAAGGTCACTTTCACAGAAATGCTAGAAAACTAGCCTGTAAACTCATGAAATTGAGTTGTGCTCAAAATGAACTTATGAGCACAACTGAAAATGAATGACTCAAGACAAGCTCCAGGTAAGTTTTGATGAGGGGAGAGCATTTTCACATGCTTGAAAACTCTAACAAGCCGATCACGCAATCCATCTCTTTTTTCTTATTAAGCTTCTTCAAGTGAGAAACAGCTTGAGTCAGGTACAATTTGGCTAGAATTATCGTGCACTGTTTTACCCCATGGCACCTCCAACACCAGCGCCCTACGTGCCTCTCCTTGGCCCCGACTTATTCAAATAGATGTGTAGCACAGGCGGACTGTCTGCTGTTCTGCTTAAATGAAGTGCCTCCTGTAGTCAGTGGTCTAACCTAATCAGATAGTGTAATGCATCATGTGTGGCCGCTCCTCTGGGGGTCAGCCTGTTTTTCGCACACGGCTTGTTTACCGATTTGGGGGCCGAGATGACAGGGCCTAACATCTGATATCGTGAGGCAGTAATGGGAACATTTGATTCTCACAGGAAGGACGGAGGTTATAATTACTTAATTTGCACAAGGTTGAGGTTCACAATGTTGTGGGTAATGCGGTCCCCAAGCTAAGGTCTACAGTGGCTCAGGCAGTTGGATAAATCAGATGGCCCGAATTTAGATGTAACTGAGCACATTTGTAACTGGAGTTTGTCTAGTATTTATGCAACTTCTGGAGTATTTCATAGGACAAAACCCTTCATCGGACATGAACGTGTTAGAGACACACCTTAAGTCAGGCATGTCCAAAGTATCCGGGGGCCAAATACGGACCTCAGACCAATTTTCATTGGCCCTCATGCTTCTTCAGAGATAGTACTTTTAACTGCAGTCTTAATAATTCCACACAATTAAAACCTCAAAAAGTAACATTTCTTATGGAACAGAGCTAGCATTATGGGTCCAAGCCTAAATAAAGGTGTGGGACACGGTTTAAACCTCTTAAAAACACCTAGTTGAATGTTTGAATGCACTGACCACGGATCTGTGGCCCTTCATAATGTATACATGTCAATATGCGGCCCTCAGTGAAAAAGGTTTGGACAAGTGGTCTGCTGGCCAATCAGATGACCCACATACTGCATACACAGAAAGGATGGTGCCACAGAATTAACAGTATAGTCCACTGTGTTTGACAGTTACAATATTTACAAAAAAAAATCTTTACAAAAAATACAAAGGTTTGAAGTTGCAATATTCCCACCAACACCACAGAATTGGGAGTAGCATAGTGCACATACACACAACACACACAGATATATTCTTCATTAAGGGGGCTATTGTTTAGGGTATACAATCATCCAAAAAAGCTTCCCTTTAAAGTTGTAACGTGTTTATCCCCACGGTGGGGTAGAATCACCTGATTGATTCCCACGTATCTCAAGGAGCTGACATTGTGTTGTTTCATGGTCAAATGTACAGCCACCGGGTTCTTGTGCCATTGTTTCGGATGTTAGATTGCTGTACAGCAAATCTGTTTTTTAATGCTTTAGTTATATTACAGGTGATCACTTGATTTTAAAGGACCGCATGATAGCACCACAGCAATTTAACTGCAAGTTTACATTCCTATATCTTCAAACTTCAATACCAGACTAACTTAGACTGAAAGAGGAGATCGAAGATCCGAGGCACTCTGACTTATAACAGTTCTTTTTTTAGGCTTAGAGGGACATGCCGACGCATTTTGACTGGGAGTTCATTAGGGCATACAGGTCAATCCTCAAATAGCCTCCATATCGTTGGACCGTGTGATGCACTCACCTTTTTTGAACTTTCAATACCAGACAATTTGGTGAACAACTTTGTCAGCGTCATGGCATATGTTATATTTTTGGCCACCCTTTTTGTTTTACTCCTCAAACAGTGCTGCATCATTAAGTATCACTGGCTATGTTGAAGAGACATACACAATCTTCTGTGTAAGTAATCTCTATGAAGTCGCCGATTGTTTTTCCCCCATTTTCTGAAAGCCGTGGACATATCAGACTTAGAAACCATATTTTGAGTGCCCCAGCATTGATATTTTACATTTTATAAGTAAAAAATAACGTCTCTTTTCGAATGAGATTAGTAACAATGAACTTGCGACCAGGGCTGGGGAAGAATTTGCCTTGGGCTCCCCCTGCAGGCAGCAGTGGGAATAGCGTAAGAGTAACTTTCAGTCTCACTTTACTGTGGTTACTAGCCTTAGCACGGCTTGATAAACGAACTAGTAGAGAAGTAGAGAACGAAGTAAAGAACTGATCAAATATTGGATTATATACTTTAAAAACGTAATCACTGAAACTGTAGAAGAAGAAACAGACTAACATGCTTACCTGAAGATTAGGCAACTCAAAATTGTATCAATGAAGTGAAATTCTAACCCAGGTATGTTTTAGATGAGGGAACACATTTATAAAATGGTTTAAAGCTCAAAAATGTAGATTTTTTTTTTGCATGATATGTCTCTTTTAAATATTGACTTTTATGCTTGGAGGCAAACAAAATATAAATGAAGTTAAAGAATCCACAGTTTAAATATCAAGGTGGCTTGTTTTCTTTGCACTTTGTTTATTTACAAAGACATGGCCCAACAGCAATAATCTGGGGCCTCATTTACAAAACTGTGCGTGAGACTCTGACTATAAAAGTGCAGATGAACATAATGCAAAATTCTGTACGAACATTTTCTTTCCAAGTTATCAAACATACAGCGTTCCACACCCCTGACCGCAATCTTCCCTTCATTGAAGAAGAAACATGAACCCTCCTCACGTCTGCGCACGTCCATTTCCCATAAAAGGACAATGCAAAGTGACTTATGAATGAGATTTCCCTAAACATGAGGCGATAATGAGACTGTTTGATGTGGGACAGAGACAGAGAGGACACACTTCAGCAGCAACTGTGGTGTTGAGAAGATTCTCTGATCTCACATATTGCATCGTGGACTATCTTGTCAATAAAACATTTGGAAAGCCACACACACTAGCAGAACCTAAAGAAGAGCCTGATAGTCATTTCATTTTCACCAATGGCCACGTTAGGTTTGTAATCCCACATAATAAACTAATTCACCCAAATCCGACTGTTCATTGTGCATGCTGTACGTGCATGCAGGGGTTTTATGGAGGATGAGACAGCAGTTTAGTCCGTGAGGAGGATTCAGATTCAGATGACTTTATTTATCCCACTGAGGGAGCAGTGGTGCCGCGGTGCGCTAAGACGGTAGCGGTATTAGACCCGTGCTTTGGACCTGACCTCTGTTTAGTGTCAGATTTATGTCCAGGGATGAGTTCATAAAAGCAGAGTGTATGCAGGACCATTCCTACTTCAGTTTGAAATGCTGCAGTGAGAGCCAGCTAGGGCCCATGTGCACACGTACAGACACTGGTGTGAGCGATCATATGAGCCTGCATATGAGCGAGCATATGAGCGAGCATATGAGCGAGCATATGATGAGCAGCAACGCTTTGTTTAAGGATTCACCTTATTCAGGAAGTTGCAATGGGCGCCGCTATCTTGTGTAAATATATAGATATAAACTGCTGTGTAAATATATAGAAGAAGAAGAAGAAGAAGAAGAAGAAGAAGAAGAAGAAGAAGAAGAAGAAGAAGAAGAAGAAGAAGAAGAAGAAGAAGAAGAAGAGTCACAACAAAGTAAGTTATAATATCGCTAAGAAATATATTTTGGCCACATTTTTCATGTTGTCTTCCACTGAAACTAAACAGGAGCCACACAAATGTATTTCCTTTGAGCTTTTCGCAAGTTTTTTCTTCATTCCCATTTTATTTTCTAAGCTCTCTTACATTGACAACAATGGAAGTCCCGGCTCACAGGAAGTGCTGAGACTGAATAAGGGGTGTAAAGACAAACAATTGTATATGTTTTATACAGAGATTGTCCAGAGTCCATTTTTGAGTTGTAATGGAAACGTACAGCTTGGGACAAGACAAGGCGGCCGCGCTCCATCTCAGACTTCCACGTAGCATTCAGGCTTCACCTATTTGACCATCCTACCATTTCCAGTGCAGGGCAACAACACGGTGTGGGCCTTTACAGCGAGTAGCACACCCAACCTGCAGCACAGGTAGCCAGCTTGCAGACCATTACAGGAGTCTCCATTGTGGGGCCAGAGCCTCACCATGGCACTAGGGATTCATCATAAAACCACTAGTAAGTCCAGAGTTACACAATGAAATTAATGTAGGCTACTAAAATAGATATTACCTGAGAGCACAGAGGGGCCAGGGACAACATGGCAACAACCAGGAAGTGCATGGAATCAGAGGATGAGGGGGAAAAAGGGGAGGACTTTTATAGGCTGTGTGCTACTGCCACCTGCCGGCGCATTAAGATCCCAAAGCCATTTTCCACTTTGCTACATTCACATTTTCCTTCTATTCTGCTGAAGAAATTAAAGTTGAAATGTTATCAAAAATGACTTCCTCAAACTGACTTCCCCTCACAGCTTTTCTTGCCTCTCCTCGTCTCTTGGCAGTGTTTCTGAAAAGTGCGTACCTGAGTTTGCGTGGACGGCCGCAGCCCTAACCCGCAATGTTTCACGCTCAGTTTGTTATGTATAAATAGTACATACCTCAGTGGCAAAGTTTACGCCTCATTTTGTGCGTAGCAAGCTTCACAAATGAGTCTCCTGGACATTGGCCGTTTGACTGACTTTTCTTCGGCAGTGTACAGACTTTTTAAGAGGGAGATTGCCTGGACCCATCACACAGACTTTTCAGTCCTACCATCAGGATGAAGAATGTGATACATTTAATACAGTGAATCGTAAGGTATTGTAACGACTGGAGGTGTCAATTATGCCATTCTAGTTAGGTCATGTTGATTTATTCATTGCAATGAGTCCCGATGCTATCTTTTGTGTGGCCCCTATAGATCTACCGACCCCGTAGATCAAACAGCTGATTAGTGTTGTGGTGATGATCCCACAGTCAGACCGATGAGCAACGCTTTCTCTTGCACCATATCTCCACAGCCTCTCGTCATTAGTGTCAGGGGTTATTTCTCTCTCAGTCAAACAAAAAGAAGTTTACTCCCCAAAAGAACCCTTCCTTCTCTCCGCATTATGGAGATGACACAAGCACAGCCCTGACTGCTGCCGTGTTTCTCCCCTTAAGCAAAGTTTACATAAAGCAGCACTCGTCTTCCGCTGCATGCTTGAAAAGGGTCCTTGCAATGCGATCTATTAAGACAGGTTAGCATCATAGTCAAAGTGTTTTTCATTCCAAGGAAGCTTTATGCCATATCACCCTGGAATCATGCATCCTTAATGAGTGCTAACAAAGGAGTTTCTTATTCAGGGGCAGTGCCTTCTAGAAGAAACTAATTCATCTGCATGCTACGTGTCTGTACAGAGCCATCTTTGAAAAAAACATTTTATATTGTGAGTAGGGCTGAAACAACTAATCGATTAATCGTCAACTAATCGATTATTGAAATAGTTGTCAACTATTTTAGTAATCGATTAATCGTTTCTGGGATATACAGACTCAGACAGATTAAGAATTACATCAAAATTTTGTATGTTTTGTTAAAAACTATGTTGACTCTGAAGGCATTGGTTCTAGAAGTTTTTTTTGCAAATATTTTTGCTCTGATTGTTCCAAATCTTGGATCATAATCTAATCCGAGCAGAAAGAGGACTCTCTCGATCTCACTTTTACAATCCCAGAGTGAATTTTAGAGGTTCTTAGCTTTCAAATGAGGAGTGACATGTGGAACTACAAACATTAGCTTTAACTTTACTCCATCAAGACGTCCTCAAACGGTGTCACTTTTGCTTCATGTGCAAAAAGCTTTTAACAATGACACTTTCCATGTATCTTTTTGCACCAACCGATTAATTCGATTAATCTTAAAAATAATCGGCCGATTAATCGATTACCTAAATAATCGTTAGTGACAGCCCTAATTGTGAGCAAACTACAGTATATAGTATCCAGAGCAGGAATTAGTGACATAAACATTTAAAATAGTCCATAATAATTTGTCAATAAGGGCTGCACAGTTTGGAAAAGTCACGTGATTTACGTGGGGATCTTCTTGTCCCCTTGTTCCAAATTATGGCACCATTTAACGTCACTGCCTTTAGAAGAATGGTCCTCAGATTGTACACAAAAAGTCCACGTGAGACATATGGATCTACAGGGAAGCTATAGATCCGGTGCAGCTGAGGTATTTCAATACAATGACCACATTCTTCTTGAGAGGCCATGACTGCACTGACTTATACCTAGACCTGTGCAGCTCCTGTCGTCCATCTCTGTAGGACCCGTTGATAAGCTCAATCAACCCCTTGCACTTCCATCAAAGAGAGGAATAAGGATTAAACGTGTGTTGAAGTGGTACACAGTAAATTGTGGCTCCCTGGATAAATAAACAAAATCTTTCAGCATGAGCTGCTCGATTTTACAAAAAAACGTGATCTTCTCTCACCACACCGTCACAGAACTGAGCAACGCATTCCCTGATGAGAGAAACCTCCAGGGAGCTTGATTTTTACTGCAGAATTCTCCACCAACAAATCCATTATGAACTAATTGGATGACTAATGATTCATGGTGTAAGTAATTGAAAATCAGTAGTTCACCCTGCTTCTTTCTTGAAATTAAATTTTTCAGACTTAAAAATGAGAGAGTTGAACAATAAATTGGCTCATTAAAGCAACTATCCATCTCTCGGGCTGCTTTTTACAACACACTTTGTTCTGTGACCTAGTCTGACATGTGGAATGATCAGAGAGAGGCAGTGAGGCACACCCCGGGCCATAGCGTGTGCATGATGAAGAACAATACCTGCCCTAAAAGCGTCAGATATCACAGCGTTGAACATGCAGTACATACGTACCGTATACAGGATGGAAAACTCTCAGGTCAGTATGGAGCCTAAGAAAGAGTATACAGTTGTGCACAGAAGTTTACATATCCTGGCAGAATGTCAGATCACAGAATATGAATGATAGCACATTTCACTCATGGTTAGTGGTTACAGTCGGTTTACACTTTTCAACTAGAAACTAGCCAAATGTCCCTGATCAAAAGTTTACATATTGTGCATCTTGAAACAAACATCAATTTTTTCAGAGAGTCCAATTTTGTATTTCAACTGAAGTGAGTTTTTCTTTGCTCCTGTACAATTTCCCTGGCAGTTGTTGTTCTTTTGAATAGAATAGAGTAGGAAAAACTTTATTGTCTACCAAGCGCAATGCATGGCAGATATTTGTCTTTGGCCTGCTACATCCCTGTCACACAATACACAATCCACTTGCATTCACTGTATTTTAAATCTATTCATCTTTAAGTGCTTGAAGGAGACTATTGTGGTTATTTTGTGTATCAGGAAACAGAAAACAACTGGGCAACCTTAACTTTAAACATTTGGAGAGGTTGAGTATTTTAGTAGAAAGTTATATTGAACAACAAACCACTAATACCGCCAGCAGAGCTTAGATGACTAATAATGGGAACTTGAACATCATTTTAATATATTGCTACATTTAAAGAAAAGCTGAATCCACTACTGTTCATCAGCTGTGTTCAAATCAATGTAAGAGAGTGGTGAGGGGGCTTCGGCGTAGGAAAGGTGGGCTAAAGTGGTATGAACCCTATCTTCAACTACAGGAAACTGTCATTCATTCATCGATGTTTCCTTACAACCTTATCAACCAACACCATTTACCAGGTAGAGACAGGTGACTTGCAAAAATAACACATGGCGAGGAAAGACAATGAATGCAGTGCTAACGATGTTGCGTGGAGAAGTAAGGGCTGATCCAGAGAGAGTTGCAGACACAGGCTGAAGACAAATCAGGGCCACGGCTCAGCAATGCTGCATCTGCTCCTTCTCTGTGCTAAAGAGACGCTGGGCTAGTAGAATTGTGTGTTTTTGTATGGGAATTATAAGCAGTCATCTGGCCTGAAATGTTTATAGTGAAGGCAGTACTCTGATTCCAAATAGGTGTTTGTAATTGCATAAATGTTACCATGGCCATGTTGTTGTATGGTGTGAGTTGGAGGAGGCTGCTGTAGATAGAGAGCAAAGTGATCCTCAGACCTTTTCAGTCCATCACTGTCCAAATAAAAATATTCACTACCATGGGTCACTCCTGGACGATTGAGAGCTTAAGGCGAGACACTGCATGTGAATAGGGAAAGATATAGATTTGACACGCTTTCTGAACTAAACATGTGAAAGAAAAATGTAATGCAAGTTTTTAATAAAATAACACTTTTTACGGTTCTTGCATAAAAATGGACTAAATCAACCAAAGCTTAAACTTTCAATTCATGGTTTTATTTTTGATATGTTTTTATTAGTTGCATAGATTTTTCCGGAATCTATAAAAAAAAAAAAATCACCTTGGTTTAGGGGTTTCAAAACTCAGTAAAATCAGGCAGTATATATTGTAAAATTCTTCTGAAAAAAAAGAAAAAACTTAAATATTTAAAACAGTTTTAAAATCGGTAGAAACTACAAAAGTGGACATTTGGTTGTAAGAATGTGATAAAAACCTCAATATGGGAAAAGTCGCTTTAAAGTTTTGTAACATTATACTCATGTAGGCTATATCCCTGCAGTCTATCACCGCTAAAGCAAATTACGATATTTTGATCACACATTTTTGTAGAGGAGATCCCATGTGTCACATTCACATTGACCAAACATGACAATATCTGTGAAAGGAAACACTTGTTGTAGCGATTTCCAATTGACCAATGAAAATAACTTCCCCTAGCTGGGTTATTGTTAATCATCCCACATGTGCTTAGTTTGTTTTCATACAAGGCATGTTGAAATTAGAGCACTGTCTGGCATCTGTTTGCTGTTGTAATGGTTATGCTTTTTGCTAATGCATTAAGTACCTAAAACAAATTGAAATTCTTAAATAAGTAATTAAAAATAGTAAAAAAAAAAAAAAAAAAGGTTAGTAAATGCATCATGTAAAGTGAAGTTAATTTGAGAAAAAAAAAAAAGCAGGCACCCCTCTCATTTTTGTTTAAATATTGGGTAAACCCTAGCCTGGGAATACCCATGCTGCTCGCGGTTGAATCCTTTCGAACTGCTCAACAGCCTGGAAACCAAGGCCAAAATCTTTGGGGACCAATCACAGAACGGGGAGGGACGTCAAGGCGATGACGCAACACTATTGGACAGACTGGATTAGCTGAGGCTCATACGTCATCGGGTACAATTGATACGATTGGCTCTGGGCTACTGCAGATGCATATGATAGACATTTGTAGCACCCAATAAACGGCTACGGACAATCATAAACCACACCTCTCCTACCAGAAAATGAACGGGTGGTTCCCAGACTAAATATTCACTTGTGATATTTAGTCTGGCGCTAACCAGGCTAGGTAAATCCTGCAATTGTCTCTGGTTTTCTTTCTCTCAGGTGGGTAAAATGTCATTGTGGTGATATATAAACTGTACTGCTGTTGAGCTAAGACCCTTGTGTAACATCTTTGTTAAGGTAGATACGGAGAAACAAGTAAATATGTGTTTGTTGGGGAAGCTAACCTATCGAGCTAAGCTAGCGGAGAAGTAACCGCTGTGCAGAGAAAGCGCGGGTGTACTTTTGACTTGTACTTTTGACTGTCTATTGTTTTGGCTTTCAAGCAATTGTGTGCCAATATCCAATTTATTGAATACATGTTTTAAGGGTTATAAGCATTGTATGCACCTCGATGTGTACAGGTAAGACAGCTAAGGTTCATGCTCAAGTCTCAGTTCTACAGTACTAGGCTGGCCGCTGTTAGAGGCGCCGCCATTTTGGATTCAGAGTCAATGTATTGTACTGTAACTAGAACTTGTTGTGGTTACTTGTTTTGAGTTTATTGAAATGTGTAATTTTGTTATGTTGCTTGATAAATAATAAACTATATACAGAATTGTATATTAGTAATAAGCTACTGTATATACAGTGCAAGCTGTATATTAGTAATAAGCTATATACAGAACAAGTTGTATATTAGTAATAAGCTATATACAGAACAAGCTGCATATTAGTAATAAGCTATATATAGAACAAGTTGTATATTAGTAATAAGCTATATACAGAACAAGTTGTATATTAGTAATAAGCTATA
>OMNZ01058250.1:15537-26797 GCA_900303255.1 Lesueurigobius sanzi | reverse complement strand
TTTTTTGGGGGGGGGGGGGGGGGGGGGGGGGGGGGTGTTATAGATAGCACAATTCTTGCACAACTACAGACATAAACCCTTCACTTTTACCTTTCCTGTGGCTTTAAATTGGACGTTTCATTATTATTATCATTTTCTTTCAGTGTTGGGGAGTAACTAAATACATGTATTTAAAAATACGTATTCAGAATACTCATTTTGAGTATTTTGAATACAGTTACTTTTCAAATACCAAAAGGAATACAGAGAGAGAGAGAGAGAGAGAGAAAGGAGGGAGAGAGGAAGAGGAAGGAGAGAGAGAGAAAAAGAAGAGAGTAAGAAGAGAGAGAGGAAGGAAAGAGAAAGGAGGGAGAGAGAGAGAAAGAAGAGAAACAGAGATAGAGGACGTAGAGAGAGGAAGGAAAGAGAAAAAGAAGAGAGAGAGGAAGGAGAACGAGGAGGAAGAGAGAAAGAGAGGGAGGGAGAGAGAGGAACGAGAGGGGGATAGAGAGAGAAAGAAGAGAGAAAGAGAGAGGGACAGAAAAAAGAGAGAAAGAAGACACAAAGTGTTGCTACATATTTTTAATCTTTCACCATATTTATACAAAAATATATTGCAAATCAAGGTGAAAGTATTCCAAGTATTCAGAATACAGTACACTGATGGGGCAGAGTAACTGAATACGTTACAAACTACATTTTAAGACAAGTATTCAGTATTCTGTAACTGAATACATTTTCAAAGTATTCTCCCCAACACTGTTTTCTTTTGTATTATGGTAACAATATATACATTTAATGCCTGTAATTTGGAACCAAACATCACACAAATTGAAGGTTACATTTGGTTATTGATTATTTTACATTATGTTTTAAGTCTTTGAGAGAAACAGAAAAATGAACTTCATTCATTAAATTAAAAAAATAATGCTGTGAATGCAAACACTAAAAGCTATATTTTTAATCTGAGACCTTGATTTGACCAAAAAACTGCACAAAAATACACTAAAATAATAACGAGCACTATCCTTTTTTCTTTTTTTTTTTCCCAAGCTGATGAACTAGGTTTGTAGAGAATGATACAGTATATTTTTGTGCATAAACATCAATCTCCCTTCTTCTCCGTCTGGTGACTCGTCTCCTGCTCCCTCATTGGCCCAACAGTATTTGTCATGAATACAATTTAACTTCCAAGTGAAATGGCATTGCCCCTGGTCAGATTTGGCAGAAATGTGTGGACTGGCAGCGTTGAAAAGCAAACACTTGACTTCCTCAATTTACCAATGCAGTTTATTTAGTTTAAAACAGGCGAAGTTATGGCAAAAAGGAGTACGCACAATGGAAACCAAGGGGGAGTGTATTCAAATCTTTCTGCCTCCGAGTGGTTGGCACCTGGGGCGGCTTATCGGACTCTAGGGTGGTCAGGCACGCACCCTAGACACGCCACTGCTCATATGGTAAAACAAAACAAAAATATTTGATCTTGTTATGCTTGTCAGCTGCATGGATATTTCTATTTAGTGTATTTTGATAATGTGGACATATTATTACAGATATCTCTCTTTTTTTACCTTTTCCGGTCAGAATAGTCGTACTACCCGTGCATTTACTGAGATCTGGTTGTGCGTTAAATATTTGGCCCTAACTAATCCAAAATGTCCAAACTGGGAATCTTCTGGAGTAAATGTTTACAATCTGTTGCACTGCACACTTTGGTCGGTGCAAGAAGAAACAAAACAATATTTATAATCATGCATAGAGTAACACAAAAATATATGTGTGCACAATATGGGGCAGCAGAAGGAGGGAAGGGAGGAGCTTCGAGAATCTCCTTTCGTCCAGTGGTTTTCGACAGGTAGTATAAAAACAATGGGACCCACCATCACCCTATAGGAAGATAAGCCACAACCCAAATAAGAATCGGATTTGGTTGTGAGATTGTACAATGATTGTCCAAAATAATAGAATTGTATTTCATAATTTAAACAATATATCTAAGTAATTATCAAATAGCAATATAAACTATTAAATGAGGTGTTCTTAAACCAACTTGAAAGTAGCATAAGAACCCATTACAATTGAATGTGTCAGTCCCAGTTGTTGCATCAATAGTTTTGGGGGACATGGCTTGAAAAGTTTGGGAACTCCTGCTGCAAGAAAGACGGTCAAACGAGCACTGTCCAGATTATTGTTGTTGAGGCAGTTTTCATTTAGGACCTTTTTTCGCACTAACTTAGCAATAAATAATATAGCACAACATATTACGATGCCATGCCAATTTTGAACAAACCCAATCTTCCCCAGACCACATTTTTATTCAGCTCGTTTCCATTTTCCTGCAACTCTCACTTTGGGTTCAGCTCGCGCTTTTCAGAGCGAAAGATATATACCACAAACTGTACTGTCAGGTCGCCGGAGTCCTTGGACAGCCTCTGAGTGAAGTCTATAACAGTCATGTTTTAAAATAGAACTTTCTGCCTTTCATTTCTGACACCCGTAAAACCATTGGAAGTGTGGCTCGTGCCTGGGGGCAGGTCACAGTGAAACAGAATGCACACCAGTCAGCTTTACAAAGGCAACGGACGTGCTCGCCGGATCACAAAACAAGACCGCCTTACAGGAGGAGAATATGTACAGCTTCATCTATGATAATATCCGTGAAAGTTCATTAGCGGGGTCAGTCGTGAATGTTTTTATTTCCAATCTTTTGCTCAAACTAAATAAGAATCTTGGTTGAAAACGTTAATATCTCTTCGTTCTGTCTTCCTGATTTACCATTGGGTGAAGTGTCTTGCCCAAAGGACACAACGCCAGGATTCAAGGGATGAGTGGTCTTTATTAACCAACCCCATTTTAGTTACAAATCATGAGACGGCTAATGCAACTGCCATATCAACATTTAAAGGACCTATGCCTGACTTTTATGATTACAAACAATGAAACAGGGAACAAGTAAATTCAATATTTAGTTGTGTCCAAACTCATTCTTAACTTTCCTCAGGCATTTCTAGCTCAGCTCTTCACAATGGCGACTTTATTAGCACGTTTAAGGCGAGACACTACGGGGGAATAGGGGAAATAATTTTAATTGATTGATATTGACTTGAAACCTTTGCTGTATATTATTGGCATAAATATGGGGAAAAATGCTTTGCCATTGCCATGAATTGTCATATTATGTGTAAAACTTACCAAAATTTGCCAAAATCTAAATAATGGATAGACCCAGATTTAAATGTATGGTTTTATTTTGTTGATGTATTAGTTAAAAAGATTTGTTCAGAGGGGATTTTTGATATTTTGTTTAGTTTTTTAATAAACTACTTGTTATTAGCAAATAAATGTGTAAAAGTTCAAATTTTGCCTTGTTTTTTGGGTGATTTAAAACTCAACAAATCAGCCTAGGAGTTATTTTAAAATTCCCTCTGAACTCGATGCAAGAGTAAAGTATAAACATGCGTTGTTGAAATTTGACTTTTAGTTTTGTAGCGGCTGCGCATGCGCAAGATGTTGTCTGCGTATTTTCTCCACTAGCTTCTCCCAGAGAGGATATTATCATGTGTGACATACAGCGTCTTGTTGTGGACTTCACGCACTCCACATGGATATATATATATATTTATGCATGGACACGCACTCCACGGCGCGGCCAAACTTCCTAAAATAACCATCGTAAAGGATGAGTTCGGCCATTTTCTATTTTAACATGGGAGCTATGATGTTTAGGGACCAAACTACACAGAAATCTCTAAATTGCGCACCCCATGAAAAATCTATGGTTTCACATGTCGTGTCTCGCCTTAACAACTCGCAGGGGCACTTTTCAGGATCGCTGTCACAGAAATGCTTACAAATGCTTTATAATTAGACACAGTATTATTTCAACAAATGACTTTGCAATATACTGAAGGAGGACAAAACAAGTTCTGTTCCACTACTAGAAAAAAATCAGGTATAGGTCCTTTAATAACTTGAGCCAGAACATTGAGCTTTGCAGCCAGTAACGCTAGTGATTTGCAGTGCCCTTGGAATACACATAGATAAAGTGTCTTTTCCACCCAAATAGATTCTTTTTTGCCTGACAATGTAACATATCAAAGCAAAGCTGCCCACAAACGGGTTTATAAGTCCCAATTAGGCATGATATGTAAACTTCATGCCACTCCCAAGTCTGCATTAATGAAACGGTTCTGGCACTCACAACGCAGACGATTTGCTGGGAAAGAAATCCTGTACTTATAAAGAGAAACTGACTGACATTGATAAATGTCAAACTGAAAAGGAACATTGCAATATGTTGTATTCCATTTGATGAGATATTATTTTTCCTCCTATAAACGGCTGACACCATAATTCCTACCTCATACTGTTTATGCTCCTGTAGCGTATACATATCCTCCTACTGTGCGAGACGGCCCATTGCCTAAGCATATAGGCATATACCGTAGTATACCTTGGCAATGGGGCCGGGCGGCTCTGAACAGTGATTGATGCCATTTGCATAATCACGGCCCTCCTGACCTCGCGCGGTCAAAAGTATCCAGTGACCTTTCTGTCAAAAACAAAATGGCTTCGTCGCAGTGAACCGTAAAGCAGCGTCAGGCGAGGCTTATTATACCCCTGTCACGTAAGCATGGCAGCGTGAATACTGTTGCCGTATACAGGACCGCCAAACACGACACGCTGTTTCTGTGTTCACTGTCATTTAACCATCTCGACTGCGCACTGAATACTGATGGAAGCTGCTGCCGCGGCGTGTGTCAAAGCCGGCGTTGTGTCGCAAATGCCATAAGAGAGGGGACAATGCGTGAGGGACATTTATAGTTTGGGCTTTACATGCATGAAACAGACAAGGTGTTTACACATAAGAATAGCTCTGCGGGTATGGCAAAGCAGTGCACCCGCCGTGAGATATGCATCCTTCCCCTAACTACTGTGACAGCCTTGGAACGAGATAACAAGTCCCTGCAGTTTAGTCTGAAATCAACTTCTCTCCGAGTCTGATGCACATCAAAAACATTATGATTGAAGGGTCCAAGGTTACCCACTTAGCCCGGTAGCAATAAACTAGTATTATGATGTTTACTTTCATGAATATAACTGTGTGTCTTCATCTAAACATTTGAATAATTGGGAAACGAAAAAGACAACTTGCATGACCTGTGTCCTTGGGTAAGACAAGTCCCTATAAGGCGTACATTAATGTAATAGCGTAACTGGGTTATTGGTGTAACCAGATACCAGATAATGTAGTGGAGAGGTTTGAGTGGTAGAAAGCACTATACCTAATACTTTATTTTATTTTATCCATAATCCAAAGTTAAAGGTGCACTATGTAACTCTTTAAGGGGGAAAAAAATGTATTAGTGCATATTTGACCTTTGAGTGACCCAGTAGCTGTGTGGATGCAGCATGGAAACTTTACTTTCCGTCACAGTGGCCTCTTTGACGCTCCAGGATCAATTGTTTTTAGGTTTTCATCCCAAAAACCCTAAAACAGTTGATCATGGAGTGTCACAGAGGCCGCTGTGATGGAAAGCAAAGGTGCCATACAGCCACTGGGCCAAACACACGCTAATATATACTGTATTTTAAAAAAAATCACATAAAAAGTTAGGCAGTGCACCTTTAATATAACCACCAATTCATTGACTGCTATGTTCGGCCTACCTACAGCTTCGAACATGTCACAATCTATAAAGCCTTCACCTCATTAGTTGGTGCCAAATTCTTCTCAAATTGAAACATAAAACACCTCCAACAATCTGGTGACAAGAAATTTACAATGTAAGCATCTAGAAATATTGCACTCAATTATCCCTGGGTCACATACAGTAAGTGGTTCTACAACGCATGGAACCCCTTCTTAAAATGCATACCAAATGTTTTTTCCCTGTAAGACTATTATGGATGGACTATACCCACTGATTTACATCCTTTTATATGCCACCAGGCGGCTAGCTCGGGGGCCACTTCGGGATTGGATGCCAAAATGCTTTTTGTTTTGGCCTGGAGGCTTTATTACACTGTTTTCATAAGATAAACATTTCCAAGTGAAATGAAATGTATTTCCTAATTAAGAAGTAAGAAACACAGAACACAATCAGTAAATGAAAAGGAAACAAAAACAAAACAAGAAGGGGGGGGCACTGATCGCCACAACACAACGATGTTACACAGAAATTGAATGGACACTTTGTCAGGTAGCTCTAGAGGTGCAATAAGAAGTTTCCCACTATTTACTATTACTATTTCACTACTAAGTCTTTCCTAAGTACAAAAAGACTTCCACTGGCAGATACGTTTACTTACCTGCTACAAGTTCAAATGATCTTTTTCCAAGAAGACAAGAAAAGATGACTTTTTGCAGTGTAGACAGGACAGTTCAGGGAGAAAATCAGTCTAAGGCTACAAACTAAACAAATGAACCCACACAATAACCAAAAAGTAAATTAAAATAAACATTTCAGTGTATTGCAATTGAGTCTGCATTTTTCATCCAGCAAATCCTGTTTAGTTCTCCTTTAAACCTAGGCACCCATATTGCAGTGGCCTTTTATTTCATCCCCCCCCCCCTCAGCTGTATCTCTCTCTATATCTGCCTTGAAGGATCATATGCGTGTGTGTGTGATGTTTATGGGGCCTCTGATGTGCTGTGAGTACTGCCTCCTCTCTCCGCGCTGGATTGAGACTAATTGCCGCAGGAAGAGTTGAGCTTTCACATTGTTAAGGCTTCCGCAGAAGAGAGCTGTCCATCTACGCCTTCAAACTCAACCTCTCCCCGTTCGCGGGTTTTCTCACCTCCTTTCTCCCTCACCTCTCTCTCCCTCCCTTTGCTGCAGACACTGGCTCCTGATCTATGAAAAATACAGATCAGACAGGTTTTATCTGTAACGATCTCAGCGTGTAGAAATTGACTTGTTATGGCTGTTCCTAATGCGCCATAAAGTGCAGTCAGAGAGGTGTCCATAAAATCAAAGAGAAATCAATGAGGTTGTGGGGAAATGGTAAGAGAAATAGGCTTGAAAGGTCAGCGCTCATTTTCTACTCATGTAAGCAATGGCATCTCTGCATGAAACAGTTCTTAACATGATGCAGACAGATCGGATGCTTAAAAGATCATTGACTTGAAGATGTGAGTGAAAGTACAGTCCATATTCATTTCCATTATGAAAACCTCAGATCTTAGCTTTGGATAATCATATTTCGTAAAGATTTGGAGGAATGGACGATCCTGCTGGATAATCACTTTTAATAACACGATGTACCAGGATGTAAATAGTTCAGTGCAGGAGCCGTTTCTGTGTTTAGAAAGATTGGCGAGTTCCCCTTGAAGCTATGGGCTCACAATATTTTGATGAATTATACATTTAAAATAGTGTGTAAAATGTGAATTTACTGCATAAAAACAAGTGTATTGTGTGTAGTTTTGATTTTATTTAGTTATTTACTTTTATGTTTTTTATTTATTTATTGCATACTAGCCTTTAGCTTCAAGACAAACGCTCCGAGCTTCATGAACACAGACGTCTCCACTGAACTATTTACATCCTACTTCAAGTTTAAAAAGTCATTAATACGCAATTAAGTGACCACCATGGAATACAGCTCTGGACAAAATGAACTCAAACACAAATAATTCAAGGGTGTCCAAAGTGCGGCCCAGGGCAAAGTGCGGCCCTCAGACCACATGTTGGTGGCCCAGAAGGTTCTTGTTGAATTTGTACATCACCTTGGACGCTGGAAGTTTAACAATTCTTTAAAATTAAAATTAAGTTCTCAAAAATGTAACTTTTGAGACGAGCGCTTGCATTAAGGTTCCAGACTAAATCCAGATGTGAGGAAAGGTTTCAACATCTCATCTCAGTTGAATGTTTGACTGAACTGGCCACCAATGTGTGGCCCTCCATAACGTATACACTTCAATTTGCGACCCTCGATGAAAAACGTTTGGACACCCCTGGTATAAATAATAAAATCAGAAAAAATGATAATTGATAAAATTGCAGAGGTCTGATTATTCAAATGGGTCTAAGCCAGACGCCACGAATTAGCGGACCTAGATCCAGATCTGAATCTTGTATCTTTTGGACCGACCGAGTAAATCCCCTCAGTCGAGCCGCTGAGTGCTCCTTCTCTCTATTTATGTAAGGCTATTTACAATGAATCAGGGCTAAACCAGGTCTGAACCAGGTTTAAACCAGGACTCAGTGTGTTTGGGAGTGAACAGGAGACGCATTGTCTGCACTGGCAGCATGTATAAATTCTATACTGTGTATAGGCATTATGTGCTTTTTAGGGGCTAAAATGTATTTTATCAGAACAAAAATTAATACCAGGTTATGAATAATTGTACTCTTCATAGCACAGCTTGATTTTATAAAGGCTTTTTTTTCAAATTGGACCTTGATGGATTTCCATTCATTACCCCTGGTCTACGTTAATCTCTAGGACATGAATAGGACATGAAGCACAGGCGCTCACAAGAGGAACTATGGCCACATCCTGCAACAAGCCAATTTATGCACTGAAATGATAAAATTATTGGATGGACGGATGGAAGAACTTTAAATATTACTTCATTATGACACAAAATAATAAAATAACTGGCACTATATTGTTTTTCTTTATACTCAACAAAGTGTTATAACAGGACGTTTACACATTTAGTGCCTTGTGAGATTTTAAACACCAACTATATGCGTTGAGTAAATGAACAAATCACTCTTTTCGGTTGGTAGCACGAGCAGCAAGCATTCCCAAATGTCGAGACAAATTGCCTTCACTCTCAGATCAAAACAATTGTGCTCAAACAGAATAGAGCTGTCCTCCCACTGCTCCGGAGCATCAACCTCTTTTTCTCATCTCATCGTCTTCTTGTCGCAGGGCGGTGATGGGACTGGACCGAGAACCCGACGTCGTCCACCTTGAAACGCGCATCGCCAAAAACCGTGAGTCACAAGCATCCCCCCCCTCCCCGCAGCCTCGCCGTTCCCCTCCCTCCAGCCGGGGGACCCCTCCGGCCCCTCATTTACAGCGAGGTCACCGGGAAGATGAGACCTGCCCCGGCTGCTCCGATTGTTCCCCTAAGTCTAGTAAACCACAAAAGGCACCTCTCAACAAAAGCGTGGAGTTTTAGCACTGTGATGGATGTCTTCTGGTCCCTAATCTTTCCCCTGTGTCTCATAGAACCATCCGCGACTCCTACTTCTAAACAGCGCACTACATTCCGTCAAAGCAATTACAGGGCTTTTCCGGTGCTTGAGAAAGAGAGGGAAGGAAAAAAAAAAAAAGGAAAACTCATTTTGCTCATGCGGTGAGAATAACAGCGTCGGAATTAGCATACAATTTCGTTTTTGTCTCACGAATCTGAACTTGGTCTCAATTGAAAAGTTCCACTTCAAAAGCTCATGTATTACTGGGTTAAATCTCCTTTTATTATTAATCCGCCCCAGACAATCCTCCATCCTGATTCCCTGACTGAACTTGTACAATGTTGCGTTACAAATTCTGGCTAGTGATAGGAGGTGTCCAGTTTCAAATGCGAAAGTGAAAGGCTGCCTACGCACATTGGAGAAGAGTATTTTGAATATATTGTGAAGACCGTAGGCTGATGCTATCTTAAAATGGCGAGTGTTATGTATGAATAGGTGTAGGGTTCCATACAGTACAATCTCAATACAAATTGTTTTACCCTTAGTAAATGTGAAGGTGCAATCATGTACTGTGTTAAGTGTTCATGAGATAGACAGTGGTGGGCAGTAACAAAGTAGATTTGCTTGAGCGCTGTACTTTAGATGAACGGAAGAGGAAAAGACTAAAGTACATCTTCAGAAGTATTGTGTATTCATATTTTTGAAGCCGCAAAGTTATGATCCACAACACTCGCGTAAAATGAAATGTACTTTTTACTTTAAAGGTATAGGCCACACATTTCCACACTGAGATATGTTCTTACCTGAGCTGAGACGAGTTGATGCGTACCTGTCTGGTCTTTGGGCGTGCCCTCAGTTCCGTAAATAGACTGAAGATGTTGTTAGCATTAGCCTCTGCTAGCAAATTCCTTTGGGGAAAAACTGGGGTGAAGTTAAAAGCCACCAAGCGCATCCACGTTTTCCCTATTTGAATACGTTTCTGTGAGTACTTACACGATCCAAGTATAGTTACACAAAATTAAACATTTTCTAAGCTGATAAAAAGTGGCACTATATTGTAAGGCGTAATAACACCCCAGGAGCACTTCGGTGTCTGTGCAGTAATATATTCACTCATAGTGTGAGAGTGGACGTATTACTGCGCCTTACACATAGTGCCACTTTTTATCAGCTTAGAAAATAGACAGGTTTAATATGCCTTTAAATACTTAAGTAAATCATAAGGCAAATTTTTCATTGGGCAACTTTCACTTTGATTGGAGTAATATTAGAAATGAAGTACTTCGCCCACCACTGGAGATAGGAATTGTTGTTACAAATGACTAAATCTATGGTTCACATCAATGCACCTAATTTACCGTTTGACATGGCATGTATTACAGTAATATGGCCCCAGATCTGATTTGTTAATGACAGGAAATGAATGAATGACTCTGCTGCTGATCCACTTTTGCACGTGGTGATTGTTCTGCACACGAGCAAACAATTGGTGAATGAGCCGTTCTAAACAGTAACACAGATTCATTGAATCTTAGAACTTATGTTCTGTGTTAGTACAAGTTTGTTGAGGTGTCTTTCGTGTTCAGTGTTTTGTATGCGCGTTTAGACCACTTTGACTGGAAATAAAACAGGAAATGAGCTTACATTTTCTCAACATATATTCAAATATTGGGTTTTTTCCCCCTCTCTTTCACACGTACACATTATATACTGTTGTGCCCATAAGTTTATGTACCCTTTTAATCTCACTTTAGCTGAAATACAGGACTCTCTGATAAAATTGGACTCTCTGCAAAGATTGATCTTTCTTTCAAGATATGTAAACTTTTGATCAGGGACATTTGGCTAGTTTCTAGTTGAAAAGCATAAACAAACAGTTTTTTTTTGTTTTGTTTTTTTACAATAAATGGCTTCACGCAACCACTAACCATGAGGTTTTTGTGTTATCATTCTTATTCTACAACAACACAATCTTCCTGGCAGTTGTTGAAGGTCTTGTAAACGTTAGATCAGGGACATTTGAGTAGTTTCTGTTTCATTATGATTCCAAAAGAGGAAACTCAACCACTAACCGTGAGTGGAATAAAGGTTTTTGTGTCAGGGTATGTAAACTTTTGAGCACAACT
>OMNZ01058250.1:1966-15517 GCA_900303255.1 Lesueurigobius sanzi | reverse complement strand
TACTGTTGTGCCCATAAGTTTATGTACCCTTTTAATCTCACTTTAGCTGAAATACAGGACTCTCTGATAAAATTGGACTCTCTGCAAAGATTGATCTTTCTTTGAAGGTCTTGTAAACGTTAGATCAGGGACATTTGAGTAGTTTCTGTTTCATTATGATTCCAAAAGAGGAAACTCAACCACTAACCGTGAGTGGAATAAAGGTTTTTGTGTCAGGGTATGTAAACTTTTGAGCACAACTGTAGATACAGTATAAGATACTATTCTGAACTACCCCCAAAAAGCAAAAAAAATGAAAAAGATTGATTGATTAACTACAAAACTATTTCATATACAGTATATTACTAATTTGTAGGAACAGTGACGTCCAGTAAATTGGCCTTTGTATAAATTAGCGGTTCACAACTGGTGTACCTGTGTGCCTCATGACAAGCCGGGAAAAGAAAGGAATGATGATCATTTCCACTTAAAATAAATCACTATCTTTGCACTGACCGTAGACTGAACTATCAAAAAGCAACCGCAATGTTTGGTAAAGAAAGTCGTTCGTTCCACTAGCTGAGAACCGCTGTGTGTTTTTTTCCCACCGTGACTACAGCCATTCCCATGTGCAGGTGCCCAGTATGTGAAGTGCCGAGCCCAGCGGTGCAGCGAGGTCAACCGGCAGTATCTGTTTCCTGGACACGTCGATACCAACTCCATGGTGGTGCAGGATGAGTACGTCTTTACCCAGGTTTGCATAGAAATCTTGAATATTTCTTTCCACTACCTCCCCACACATACACACACACACACACATACAGTACACTGGCACACCCCTGCCATCTTTGTGAACTTTTGTTTCGCCTTTTTACCTCCACCCAATCCCATCAAGAGCCCCCGTAATGATTCCGGCCAACACACCTGTTCCCCGCGGGCCTAATGTGCTTTTTGATTACGTCGTTGCTTGCACAGACAGATATGGTTTGCTCACACACGGAGAGAACGGCGTGAATAGACAGGGCCAGGCGTCCTTATACCTGGCGCACTGACTTTGACTCCCATTACACCGGGTCATTATTAGAAATTTAATTTTACGACGCCCTCCGCTGTCATTGATTCTCATCCCACGCTTCAGTCATTTTCTCATTCCTGGTCAACCTTGGTGCGCTCAGTCCACGCTTTTAATGCAATAATGGCGCTTTTGGTAAATAACGCTGTGAACTTTGAGTGCCTTTGCCAGGGAGGTTGGGTTTTTCGTCGATGCTGGTTTGTTTGTTTGTTAGCCTGTTAGCATGGCGACTAAACAACGGATGATTGGATTTTAATGGAATTGTTTGGAAGGTCAGGGGGAAGGAGATTTTTGTTTATCTTCAGGAGCTTGGACAAAGATGTATTTCTTTAAGTGCAATAATTGTAAGGTCGCGTCATATGCAATGCCACCTCCTGCCACTAGGGATCAGTAAATACAGATCCAACTTCTGCTATGTGTAACCCACTCTAGGGTTGCATTAGGGTTAGGTTTGAGCTCATTATGGATGTATTATTAGCCACAATGAAAGACAAACACTAACATGTAAGCTTAAATTGGTTTATTGTAAATGTTTACCTTTAAATGATTTACACTTCAACAATTTACACAACAAAATAAAATTGCGCCTTTAACCAAAAAAAAAACCCTTTTAAGTCTTTTAGTTTCTATTGCGTGCACTCTATGAGTTTTGCTTCTCTCTGACGTCTCACAATGTCTTTGGCGGTCGATAGTCCGTTCAGTTTGGGGGGCTCGCCATCAAAAGCATCTCGGATCTTCATCCAACGATAGAAAGACCTGACCGATTCACATCCAGACTCCAGACAGAGTGATGTCAAGGGTCTGGGCCTCAGTGTGGGCTTGAGGAGGTTTCAGAGAAACCTGTGGCCAATTTCCATAATGGTCCTTCTCGGAAGGGTGCCATGGCTCTGGTTTCAGTACAGGGCTTCCCTGTTGCCTATAATATTGGCAAATGAACCGCTAAGCATTCCGCGGTCGCTAGCATTAGAGACCACTAGCACTCTCACCAATCAGACGTCGAGTCCTGCTCCCAGTCGGTGACAGGTAATAATAATAATAATGGCTTACACTTGTATTGCGCTTTTCAAGCCTTATTACCAAGTTTCTCAAAGCGCCGCACTGCAGACATTATTCATTCACTCCATACTCAGTGATGATGGAAGCGAGGCTGCCATTCTGCGCCATCTGCCCCTCCACCACCACCAAACATTCACTCTCTCACTCTGGCCTATTGTGCATGTTTTTAGTGGTAGGGGAAACCGGAGCACCCAGAGGAAACCTACGCAGACACGGGGAGAACATGCAAACTCCACACAGAGTCTGGCCCAGGGATCGAACCCGGGACCTTATTACTGTGAAGCACGAGCACTAACCGCTGTGCCACCGTGCCGCCAGTTCATGAATGAATCTGTTGGATTTTCCCTCTTGATTTTCTAAATTGTTAAGAATTGTTCGGCTTGTTGCTTTGTGTGTCGTCTTGCAGCTTGGCTCCAGGCAACAAGGGAGAGGACAGCAATGGCCTGAATGACTTTAGTTGGTTGTTGAAATGTATTTTGTTTTCAGTTTTTGTGTGCCTTTGGTTTTTTGTATCTTATACTGCATCATAGTGTAGTTTATTGACACATTATGAAGTAAGAAAAGATTAAGTAAAATATAAGCAAAATCACATTTCCCAATATGGCACTGAGCATTGCTTTGTGACTTAATGTACACATTCATTGTGAATACATTTGGATTTTACACCTGGGTTACATGTTGTTTTAATTTTGTATAAAGCCATTTACCCTCTCTAGGTGGAAGAATACGATTTTTTTTTTAAAGTTTTTTTAAAAACTTGGTTGCAAGCAGTGTTCATTTTGTCAACTAAGATATTTTGTCATAATTTACACTACACAGTAATATTTTTGCTAGACTAAAATGAAACTAAAGTTTGTTCATGAGATTAAAACTATGACTAAAATCTCCAGATATTTTCGTCGACTAAAAAAAGACTAAATAAAAAAGGAAAGAAGGGACTAAAATGAGCCAAACATCAGTGACTTTGAGTTCGAAAGAGCCTCGTGTCATTTAAAAGGAACAGCTCTGTGTTTTGTTCATGTGGAAGATGCTTCATGAAGCAGAAAATATTATTAAATATGTTTGAAAACAATAATATAAATGTAAAGTTTACGCAATCTAGTTCAAATTTAGTCGACTAAATTTACGTGGAATTTTTGTTGACTTAAATTAGATTAAAACTAGATTTTTTTGACTAAATCTTGACTAAAATTACATTCCATTTTTGTCAAAAGACTAAAAATAGACTAAAACAAAATTAAAATTTGCTGTCAAAATTAACACTGGTTGCAATGTACTCAAAAATTCCCAATTTGAACAAAAATGTATTCTAACTCCAGCCTCAATAGGTGAGGAAGAGACAAAACTCAAGTATTATTATTATTATTATTAAATTCACAATACATTACTTAGGGGGAGACTGGGGCTACAAGTAACATTTATTTATTATGGGGTAAGATGTAACAACCCCAGGGGTAAGTTGTAACATGCAGTGTGTATTAAATGAGGTCGGTTGTGACAGGTATACAGAGTAGTAGTTGTCCATAATTATTTATTTCAATCAACAAAAACACTTCAGAAAACCTGCAAATGGCAGACGTAACTTAATTGATTAGAAACACAACTTAGAAAAGGTGAATAGTTTTTTGCTGTCAATTATCAAACAAAATGGCCTCACTCCAAAACTGTAGGGACTTCTATGATGACATCACACTGCTGCATGACCTACATACTGTATAGGGCTCACTAGAGACATCTAAATGATGGAGTTTGACTCATAGGATTTTCTGCTAGGACCAAAGTCACAACTTACCCCTGTTACTTTTAGCCCCGGTCTCCTCTATTTTCAAACAATATATGGAAAACATTTATACATAAACTAGAAGAAATACAGCACAATGACACATGGGTCTAGCTCCCACCACCAGGGTCCATGGTAGATTGGAAAGAAATATGTGCAATAGAAGTGCTTTGTGACTCAATAGAAATCCTTTTCAAATCCGAACAATAAAACAAATTAAGTATTCAGGCGAGATGTAGTATCTTTCATCACTGCAATGGCTTTGGAGTGGTCCGCTTGTACTGTTCCTAGTTTGAAAATCCAATGTTTATCTCCTTTCATTATTACGATCCCGAAGTTTTTAACTCTGACCTACTTTTCAAATGAATCCAGCCACCTGACTGAGTGGCTGTACGAAAAATCACATCACCGCACCCGTCGAATATAGCGATTAGATAAATAAAAGAGAAAATGAAAAAAAAAAAAACGAAATAAATACCCAGAGTGCTCTTGCTCTGTGAAGTTATTGACCAGACAGGAGCGAAGACAGTGGCTGCAAATATCTGGACACCGGTTGCCTGGTGGCGCCGATGACTTTCTTGTGACTTTCATTGCTCGGGGCAGTTGGATTTAACTTGACAAAGAGTAATGAGGTTATCGATCGCGTTACAACGAAATAAGCAGTCTTCAACACCTCCCCAAAGTCTCGGGGGAGCCCAGGAACAGCCAAGTGCAACATCCTCAAAAACGTGGCCTGGGAAAATGCACCGTATCGATTTTCAATAGATTATTCCATTAGGGCCCTAATGTAGTGTGTTGGGGGACAAACACCATCCTTCTAGTTGATTAGAAAATAAGCAATCAAGTGGCGTGGGCCCAGGCTCTAAGTGGATACCAAAGCGTTAGTGCATTAAGATCCTGATGCCGCGCGGATAAAGGCAACACCATTTTGAGTGATTCTAAGCCCGGGACTAATTAAAATAATGGCACTGGTGAGATTTCTTGTGGAAATCGATGAATGTGAATGATTTATGTTTTGTTATTGTGGGAGAATGGGAGAACAAACATCAGCTAACCTTGGGTTCTTTTCAGAGAGTAACACAATGGACAATCAGAACCATGCGCTTATTAAAAATGGGTTGGGGTGAGTATAATAGCTTGTTTCTCTAATTGGAAGAATCTTTGTTTAGTTCTGCTGGCCCTGAAGTGACTCTGCATACTGTAGGCTATTAGCACAAGTTCAGAAAAGTGTGATTGATTGATAAGCAGAGGGTTGTTGGTCTGGATCAGCTGTAGTAAATACGTACTGTACATGTTGTTGTTGGGTCCTTGGGCAAGACACGTTAGCCCCAGCTGGCTTTCTCCCATGGGTGCCCAGTCAGACTCTAAAAAAAAAAAAATTGGCTTGGCCGCAAGTCGAACCCCTAACCTCGTGCTTACAGGTATGTTGGTCTAGCCCGTTGAGCTAGCGAGGATATGTAGCCAGACAGCGGCTGTGCGGATATTTATCTAATACTCGCGCCCCCGCCCCCGCGAGTGTGCGCAAACAATAGAAAAAAGACTGATATACAGGTTAAATTTACTGAATTATTTCGGCGCCTATGCTACTGGCGGTCTGGCACACGTGGGTGCTCAGTATTTTCCGTGGGTTCTCGAGCACCGGAGCACCCACGGTATCGGCGCTTATGAATTCAGGACAAATTCGCCTGGGTGCTGAAAGATTTGGCTGGGTGCTCGAGCCCCGCAGCACCCACGGGATCGGCGCCTATGCCTGTAGCATCAAATTAATGTGTTAGTCTAGTGTCCATAAGAGATGCTTGTATAGTTTATTTACAGAGAGATGCTAAGAGACATTACTATATTTTTTAAATTTTATTCTATTTTTATTATTACTATTACCTGTTTTACAAACTTATTTTCTTCTTTGATGGCACATTTCCTGACTTTTTGCACCCCCCTGTGTGATCCTGTCTTAAGAGCTGTTGTAACAAGTGAATTTCTCCATTGTGAGATCAATAAAGTATTATCTTATCTTATCTTGTCTACTTTTCTGCATACAGAGTAGATTTTCTCACAATTCATGTGTATATTATATTGTCTTTTAAAGGTGACTAAAGCCATCTGCTTCTTCTTGGGTTTAGACTTGGTTTAGACCTGGTGTGGTAGTGGTTTAGTCTTGGTTAAGACCTGTTGATTTTCAGTCCTTACTTTTGACATGCGTCCTGCACGGTTTAGTCCTGGTTTAATCCTGGTTCAGTCATATTGTTCAGGTTTAGACCTGATTTAGATGCAGTTTTCTCTGTTTGAGTCATTGGGTTTGGACCGGGTTTAGTCCGGGTTTAGTCCAGGGTAATCATTGTTTCGTAAAAAAAAGCAGATCGTCATGGAGTTCAGATCGCGTTTCGATTTTCATCATCATATCGCCCAGCCCTAATACAGAGTCAATCAATCAATTTATTTTTGTATCATCCAATATCGCAACAGGATTCAGGATTCATTTTATTATTCGTCTCCCGAAGGAGAAATTTGTCTTGGAGGAGAGTCACTTGCATAGAAAGATACAAAAACAGAAACACAATACATAGAGAATACAAAAAATAGCCAAAGACAAAATAAACAACACCACAGTGGCTAAGCTCAACACAGTCACAGTCAGTTGTTATTGACTAGTTTGATGGAGTTTGGTATGAAAGAGTTTTTATAGCGGTACAGGAGTCATCTCAAACATCCTCCACATTTTCTCTGCTCGTACTCTTTTTTACATATTGGTTTTTCTTTATTTTCAAGACTGTTTACATTGTAGACTCTCCCTGACAGCATTAAATTATGAATTAAAGTGTATGGAATTATTTTTTTCAACAAAAGTGTGAAATAGATTCTTCAAAGTAGCCACCTTCTGCACACGTTTGGCATTTTCTCAATGAGCTTCACGATGATGTTGCCACTTACCAGAAATGGTTTTCTCTTCACAGACTGTTTCAGGTGGCAACCTTGTGAAGCTCATTGAGAAAATGCCAAGAGCGTGCAAAGTAGTAATCAAAGCAGAGTGTGGCGATTTTTGAAGAATCCCACCGTTTTTGTTTCCTCCATAATTCAAATGTGTTCATTCATAGTTTAATGGGGCTTTGTGGAACATTTTATGCAAGAAAAAACACCTTTAATTGACCCAGTGGCTGTAAGGATGGTTAGCATGGTGCCTCTACATTTCATCACAATGGCCTTTATGACGCTATAGCAGGGGTTTTCTAAGCAGTAATCTGCCGCGTGTGTGCAATATAGGCCTATTTTTTTGTATAAAGAGGGCTACTTTATTTTACAATGCTTTGCGTTCTCAAATGTTTAAAATAACAAAAGTAGATCAACTTGATATTCATTAATATTCAATATGCAGTAGCCCTAGTGTATTTGGAGTCATTAAACTGTATTTTTAGTAGTTAAACTGGATAGCAAGTCACGGACCACCAGCAGTACTGCCACGGACCACCAGGGGGACGCGGACCACTGGTTGAATACCCCTGCGCTACAGGATTTTATTTTTCACATAAACATTTCCACAATGCACCTAATGCCTTCATTGAGAATCTACAAATAGTACATAGTGTTGAAAATGAAGAAAAAAACAATGCATAAAAAGTGCTTCCAAACATTAGACTCCCATTAGAAAGAAGTATGAAGGTATTTCTTGTAAAGAGATTGGTCGGCATTGTGTTGCCAAAGCCAGGGATTCCTGGAGCATTAAAATGTAAACTGCTGAAGTTATTGTTAATATAATAACATTCGGGGACTACAATGTGGTAGATCTATAATTTACCAGAAGCAATCCGGCAGCTAAGAGAGTTGTCCCTTAGCCCATTTCTTTACTTTTCATATTGTTTTTAGCTCATGTTAATCTATGGCTGATATTTGCTATCCCACATAAATTACCACATATGGTAATGTTCCATTCATAACATCCTATTTTGAACCTTTATGAACTGTTTTAGTAGTTTCATCATTGCCCACACATCACTCACTCAACCAAGACTACTGTACAGAAAAACTGTAAATGTTGTAAATACTGTGTATGTACTCCCCTCCCCTGTCACTTGGTGTTAAAATTGAATTTAAAAAAAATATATATATATATACAGTATATCATTGCAAGTTCAGACTATTGCCTTGGCTGAAGTCTGCAGCAGTTTTGAGCGAGACAATACTTTTCCCCCCCTTCACTATGCCAAGTGTTCTTTGACCAAACACCCTCCCTCCCGCCAAACAAAGTGTTCTTCATGTTATTTTTCTCACATGTCGCTGCATACAAACATGATTGACAGTGTTTTTATGTCTGCACTACAAGGTAACCAAGTCCGGCCGCACGAGCTACTTTGTGTCCTACATGAGAGAGTCCTTCAAGCAAATGGAATTACCCAAATACTGCCTTCCAAAGGTACGCATCAAAGCAAATAAATAACCACACCATAATGACAGCTGCATAACCATAAAGCCACATGCCTCCATTTGAACATAAGTGCATTTCTACAACAATGTCCCCTGTGTGGTTTGAAATAGGGTTGAATATTCAATAGCCTTTCTGTCATAAATAACCGCTATTTTGAGTCCGGCTATCTCCTTTTTGTCACTTGTGTGTGCTTGTCGTTGCGTGTCTCTCACCTCGCTGTCTTCCGTAGGACATGCATATAATCAGTACGGATGAGAAGCAGGTTTTTGCGGCAGTGCAAGAGTGGAACCAAAACAACACGTACAGCCTGTACATATCGGACTCCGCGGGGGTCTACTTCACCCTGTCGTTAGAGAACCTGAGGACCAGCAGGGGGCTGGCCGGGAACCTCCTCGTCGACTTTTACAAGGTGCATTTTTAGTTGTTTTTTTTACGGTGTAGGGGCAGCGGTGCAGCATTAACATAGATTTTAAAGGTAGACTGTGTAGCATTTCAGCCAATAATTAGTGTAAAATACAAGCATCTATTTTTTATCGTACCTAAAAAATAAACAAAGATGTGTCTTTGCTGTGAGCGGCTCCTGACTTCTTCACAGTAACTTTACTGGGAGCGTGGACGTCTCCAGCTCGTCTCTATGGAGCTGTTGACTGAAAGCAGCCAAATAATTTAAATAGGTTAGGTCCTCATCCAAAAGCAAAAAAAAATAGAATTTTCTGTGTCTTGCTGTTCATTGGGAGTATGTTGTGTATTGATGGCCATAGTATAATCCAAAATGTTAAGCACTGTACCTTTAAGGAATACAGAACATTTTTGGAGGTTACAGAAAAGGAATAATCAGTGAAAAAGAGAAAAAAAATATGAAAGTGACTTTGGTGTATTAGGTGTGGGTAATTAAAAACAACCCTATTAATAAAACTATGTTTAGGGTGAATTTAGCCTGGTCCTACCATACCCTCGTACTCATTTCGTACAGAGGGTCTGGATCTTCACAAAAATTATTGAGCTCCGTTTTCAGGTGGGAGGGGTCAACTCCTTTGCTTGAAACGATTGGATCTGATTTTATCCAATCGCTAGCGTTCCCCGCCTCCCCTGCTCGCTGAATGGCTAGGATAAAGTTCAACCTATGTATCGTGGCCACTGACATCAGAATCAGACGTAACATGTAGGGAAATGATAATGGAGCATCATAGTCCCGCCCACCAGCTCGTCTGTACACGCACGAAAGTAATGATCCCATTCAAAAGTTGCATAGACTTTTCGAAAAAAAATGCATATCAAATGTTTAAAAGAACGATAGCAACTAATCAGCTACGTGGAGACTTATAAATAAAATTGTATCCAAAACTTTATGAACCAAAAAGTTATAAAAATATTTCGCCCTGTTTTCAAGTATTGGGTATTTTCATGCTTGTGAAATATCCGTGCTATGGCTAGCAGTTAGCACGTAGCTGATTAGCCTCCGTCGCGCTTTTAAACTCTTTTCGAAAAGTCTATGCAATTTTTGAATGGGATTATTACTTCCGTTACGAGGTGCGTGTACAGACGAGCTGGTGGGCGGGACTATGATGCTCCATTGACCAGAGTTTACGGATGGCTAAGGCCAGGCTAGGGCTAATTCAACATAGTGATAGTTTGTATATAATTTAAATGGATAAACCCATGAATTCTGTACCTACATACATATTTCTCTTTAGGTTTTGACTTAGACAGTAAATTCAGTGTTGCTATCTTGTATTATTTGAATTACAAAGTTGATAATACTGTCTTGATAAAGTAGTAAGAGTAAGAGCTTGGACAACTGTGTGTAACTAGGTGCCTTCTACATGCTTCTTGGGCTGTTGGGCCCTATACCTATAACAATGGCACTCACAAACTAATGCTAATGGAAAAGAGCTATTATTAATACAGCAGCATAGAGAAGCAAAGCTGGGATATAGGTTATACACAATGCACAAGGCACAATTAAAGTGACTAGTGCACAATGTCCTTTAAGAGTATTTAATTATGTATCAGTGTTGTTAACGGAACCCATCTCTGGAGTAAACACTGACATGAATAATTCATTCAGATTCATTAACGTCTTCATTAGGTGTGACTGGACGACTGTACAGACATTACAAATACACTGACACACAGCTTTATACAAACACAATGCCATATTAGTCATATCAGACACGTGTGTGTGTGCTCCGTCCTGAACACCTCGGAGACAGCAGCCAGCTCAGATGACTTCTCAATAAGCCGCCCCCAGCCTCACAACACAATACCATTTATCTGCAATTATGTGCAAATTAGTCACAAATTATTGTTATTGTGGCTCCCAGTTCAAACGGAGCGTACAGCAAAGCGCCACACATGAGTCACATAATTATTTATTAGTATTGCAATTAACTCAAGTGCTGTTCTGGTAATGGCCCTATTCACGTAATGACATGTACACATCATAAATGAATATGTTTTGTTAATGTTTACTTCCTTGATCTACAAACATAATGTGCAAAACTGGTGGTAACGTGTTGGAGGCCCTCTGTGGTACGTCAATACTGATGAACAAATACCATACACACTTAACAAGGGTTTGCATAATATGAATGGCACTATTTATAATAATATTGCAACATGTCGAACTGTTTATACTGCCCACACTGGTCTGTTATGCCACTCAGACATGCAAAGAGTAGGGACACAAGGAAGGAATTAATCAATCAATGAATGAGTCTGGACAATGCATTTAGTTTAATGTACTACTTTATAACTTCAATAGAGGGAAAAACAAATGGGATGACAAAAGACTATTCCTGTGAGGTCACCCTGGTGTGCTATTTCTTTTTGCTATTTTTCATTATGGTCTTTCTGTCTGATAATGGTCTGGAGTATTGTCCTAGTGTTGTGTGAAGACATATGGTGTAATGGCAGTAATGGCAGCACAACCCATGATTTTCTGTAAAACAAAAAAAAAGAAGAAGATTGCCCTTTGAAATAATTTGTCCCGACTGTTGTCAGAAATGTCAAGCAGGTTGTGCACATTGGTGGTTGGTGATTGGTAGAGTGCATTAGCTGTGACTGACTGTTGGTGTTCCTTGTCGCAGGTGGAGGGCATAAATGGCATGTATCTGGCAAACAAACTGCTGGATAATCAGGTGAAGACGTTCATCACCTACAACAAGGGGCAGACCTGGGCCCTGCTGCCCGCTCCGGCCAGTGACGTCGCGGGAAACAACCTCCACTGCATCCTGGTGAGTGGGAGCTTCCTAATGCTAGGAAACGAAGAGAAGACGGGTAGGACAGAACAAAAGTTTTGACAATTCTAAACGAACAGTGCTTTTTTTTTTTTTTTTTTGTTTATTTGCTGGAAATTGGTAATGCGGCAATAACAAAAAGGATTGTTTGTGATATTTGGGGTCATAGACCAAAGAAATATTACATTCATTCACTAAAAGAGCAAATAATTACATGCTTACTGGAGCTGGGTATCGATTAGATAATTGTAAACCACTGATGAGCAACACACCTCAAACACGTTGGACCAAGGCAACAAAAGAAAACGGTTGCGGGACACAGCAGGTTGTAATATAATTTATGTATTAGCTTTGGTACATAAAATGAGCATGAATTTACTGCTTGATTCTCTACTACAGTGGCTGTCGAAGTGGGGTTCAGGGCTCCCAGTTCATGGTGGTCCCCAAATGTTGTCTACACCAGGAGTTCCCAACCCTTTTTAGATAAAAAAAAATATATATATATATATCAGTATATTTATTGAAAAATAATGTCCAACTAGTCTCCATTTACCTACTCAGAGAAATCTGGGCCTGTTTAGTTGAACATAAAGCTGATATTTTGCAGGAATTGAAGAAAGACCCATGGCTCACCTGATGATTGGGAAACATGAAAATATAACTAAATTTGACATCATGTGTATTTGTGTAATATATGACTGACTGAATGAATGAAGTAAAAACTGTTTTAATTGGAGTGGATTCACACACAGTAGCTGGGATACCACGCCTCAAAGCTCTGCACTTTGGGAATAGCTGCTCAACTAAAAATACTTTGTGGATAGTCTAAAGCCTAAAGCCTAGAATATAGTCTGCTGTTCTCCGTGTGTGTCTGTGTTTAATGCACCTGGCAGCCAATCAGAGAGCTTGCAGGAGCAGCGGATACACACGTGTCGCGAACGTGCACCTCCTCCAATATGTGACTCCGCGTCACACGCAGGAGCTGTGATTGGTTGAGCCTTGCGTTCCACCAGGAAACAGACAACAAACACCTTCAATCTCCCACTTCCAAGCGATTTTCCATCAATATATTGCTCTCCTGCTTTAGTGCTTTTGTGTTGTGACTTAAAAATATAAATAAATATAAAATACTTTGCAACGTGAATGCAGGGGAGAAACGCGTAAGTTCAAACGACTTGAGCTGGGGTCTTGAGAGCATCAGGGCGGTGGGCGTGGCCAGCCGCGGGAGTATAATCTAGCCTTAATTCACACATCGCCCCCGGGCTAAGAGCGGACACATGCAGCCCTATGTCATTTATATAACAGCCACAGCTGCTCCAAGCCGCGTAACCAGCATTCACACACAGCTGGGTCAAATACCGTGAGGGGCAGAGAGTGGGCGGGGTTTGCATAAAAAACAAGTTAATTATAAAAAAGAGATGCACCGTGAGCGGAACTTTTGGATGGATGAAGTGGAACTTACAGTGTATTGTGCTGTTGCTGCTCATGCGGCAGGTTAAAAGACAGAAGGATGGTGCAAACGTAAAGTCATTGATCGAGGAAAGAGAAAAGACAGAAATGGACATGGAGTAACACAGGCACCTGCGCAAGAAGGCAGCAGTCTACTGGAAATTGGTCTTGCAGCGCAAACGAGCCATTTGGACCCAGTGGCCTTCTCTTTCGCAATGATGTGATCCTCAACATGAGCGACGATGAACAAAAAAAAAACACTTTTGCCACAGCCAATCGGCGTACGCATTCACATGCGGGTGCACACCGCACTGGTCCATTATGGTATGACACGGGTCTAACCGGGTGATTCTTCACATTCAAACATATGTGGCTAACTGGGTAAAGGCCGGGTGTTAATTTTGACTAGTTTAGACTAGTGTTCATTTTGACAACATATTTGAATTTAGTTTTAATCTTTTGATGAAAATACAAAACATCCATGTAAATTTAGTTGACTAAATCTAAAATTAGTTTTGTCAACTATTGTATTCAAACATATTTAATGGGTTTATGCTTA
>OMNZ01058244.1:0-11157 GCA_900303255.1 Lesueurigobius sanzi | reverse complement strand
ACGGCGGCCCCCCATGGTCTAATTTTCTCCACCATAGTCTAAAAACAAGCTAAGCAAGACATTTGGAATACCCCACCTATCGCTTTTTGGTTCTTCACAATTTGATGACATAAACACTCATATGTTTGGTTTGTGCAGGAGTGGACTCTCCCACAGACATGCAGGTGAAAGAGGTGAATGACCACAGCGTTACCGTCCGGTGGAGCCCTGCCCAGGGTCCCATTAAAGGATACAGAGTCACAGGCAAACCACGAAATGGACAAGGGCCGTCTTTCACTGAAGTGGTGGCCCCAGGTAAGATCTCTAAGCGTTTTCTAAAGTGAACTGATGATTGATTGGTGAATTGGATCATTACATTTCCTCGTCTTTCCTTCCCAGACCAAACAGAGATCACCTTCTCTGGCCTGATGCCTTCTTCAGAGTATGTGGTGAGCGTGTCTGCTCTGGGACAGGACGGAGAAAGCTCCCCGTTGGAAGTCAATGCTTTTACAAGTAAGTTCAAAAACATGTCCCCAGAGCAACATTTCTCAACACTGGGAGATTCATACATAGTTTTAGTAGTTTTAGTTCGTATACTTGGTCATTGTATTGTTTTGTGCACAATACATGATGGCTCTGGTTCTATTAAACAAACTCCAAATGGATTTATCATCTTAATTTTTTCCAATCATAGATGGTATTTGGGAATAAAATCTTTATCCAAATAATGTAAAAATTGAAAAGTAGCAATAAACAGTTAAAAATACAGTTGTGGCCAAAAGTTTACATACCCTTTTAATATTTTGGCCATGTTTCACAGAATATGAACGATAACACAGCTATCTTTTCTTCCTCTCATGGTTAGTGGTTGTTGAAGCCATTTATTACCAAAGAACTGAGTTTACTCTTTGGAAATCATAATGAAACAGAAACTACTCAAATGTCCCCGATCTAACCTTTACATGACCTTCAACAACTGCCAGGAAAATTGTTCCGGAGCAAAGAAAAACTCACTTCAGCTGAAATACAGGACTCTCCGACAAAATTGGACTCTGAAAAAATGATGTTTGTTTCAAGATGCACAATATGTAAACTTTTGATCAGGGACATTTGGATAGTTTCTAGTTGAAAAGCAGAAACAAACTTCACTAATCATGAGTGGAATAAAGGTTTTTGTGTTCTCATTATACTGTATGTATGTAAACCTTTGGCCACAACTGTATTACTGTTCAGTTCGGAAGATAAGAAGTTCACAAATTGACATTTATAGCGTGAAAACTTGGTAAGTTAATCAGTGGCAGGTAAGTTTGCTCGGCCACAGGCTGTTTTGTGTCCTCGTAATAAAATGAGGACTGAACATCCTCACAATGACCAAAACTCATCAATAGTCATGCTGTTTCTAACATAGACCAAAAAGCGGGTCTGGGAGTCCTCCCCCAAGAAATGTTTAAAAACATTGACAGAATTTCAGTAGTTTTTCAGAATTTTAAATATTTTAGCTGGTGTGTAGATTTCTGTCTTGTACAGTCAGACCCCTCCAGCACTTATCCTCTGGCCCTGAGCTGGAGGACCGGATTTGGCTGGCCTTGATGTCACCTATGCTTGCCATAAATGTTAAATATAATATTGGTTGTAAGAAGCGCACAACAATAAAATGACCAAAGCTAGAACAAAGTTGACAATTCAATGGTTTGTATTTTTTAGATCTCGATCGTCCTAAGGACCTGAGCTTCACCGATGTGGACTCCACCTCTCTGCGCATCACGTGGGACAGTCCCGAGGGCATCGTCACCTCCTATAGAGTCCTGTACACCAGCTCAGAGGAAGGACAGAGAGAGCTGTACCCCGCCCCGAGAGGAGACGCAGAGTCCGCGGTCATCTACGGTCTCCAGCCCGGCACCGAGTACACCGTCAAAGTCATCGCGCTGCACGACGACACCGAGAGCACCCCTGTCGTCGGAGTGCAGGCCACACGTATGTACAATCATTTATGTCCTTTGCTACAACCAGAAGTGAAAGGTCTAACAGTCTTTGCACCGCTGCTTTGTCCTGCACAGCCATCTCTCCTCCCACCAACCTGCAGTTCTCCCAAGTGGGACCCACCTCCTTCACCATAAGCTGGTCCGGCACGGGGCAGGAGAACAGACTCCCTGGGCTGACGGGGCTGACCGGGTACCGCGTGGTGGTCAACCCCAAAAACAAGAGTGGGCCGACCAAAGAGCTGAATCTAGCCCCTGATACCACCCAGGCGCACATCTCTGGACTCATGGTAAATAAAAAACAAAGCCTTCAAGGTCAAGTGTTTTTCTTGTTTAGAGGTGTTTTACACTCACAGTTTATACTTAAAGGAATCTTTTACCCAAATTGTATCATTGTTAGGCTATCCATATTCATATTTTTTTTAAATTATAGATTGCGACTACATACGAAGTCCATGTTTACGCCCTGAAAGACTCTCTGACCAGCCGCGCCGTCCAGGGAGAGGTCACCACTGTGGAGAGTGAGTCACTGCTGTCCAGATAAAACATCCCATACGCCCATCTCAACTTCATCTATATTCACATTACAATATCTGATTCTTGTCCGCTACAGACATCAGCCCGCCCCGTCGCGTGCGTATCTCCGACGTCAACGACTCTGCCATCACTCTGACCTGGCGCACCAAAACCGAGACCATCTCAGGGTTCCTCGTCGAAGCCACGCCCACCTCCTCCTCCACGTTCACGCCCATCCAGAAGACCATCGGGGCCAACTCGCGGACGTACAGCATCACAGGTCGGCGCATGCATCTTCACGTCGGGAATAATATACTGTAGAGCTGCATCTACAGTATGTGCTGTCAAATGGTTAACAATTTCAGGGTTTCCGCAGGGCATTCAAAAATAAGGCCTTAAATGTCATTAAAAAGCATTAAATTGAATTCAAACTGGCATTATATCAAAAGTTCTTGGAAAATAATGACTTTGTTCAGCTACTTTTACAGCAAAAATTGTCAGAAATACAAAAACTAGGGTCTAGACTGGAGTTTTGGCAGAAATTATATACTTTCTGTAGAACATTTCTCTGTTCTATCAAATTTTCTATTGAATATGGAAATTTATATTGAATTTGTGGGATTAAAAATGTAGTATTTGGGCATTCAGATTAAAATGGCATTAGAAAGCATTAAATTTGCCTTGCTGCTACCTGTACAAACCCTGAATTTGTTGACTTGAAAATGGTCATTCTACATCAGCTTTTAACATCCGGAAAAGGTTGTTCCCTCATCAAAATCACTCCTCAAGTTGTGTTTTGTTTCATTCATGCATGTTTGAGTGTTCAAGTGATGCTCCACTGTGTTTTGAAGTCTAGACAACTTCACTTGCGTCTGATTATTTCACCCCTCAAGTTGCTCCCACTCCAAATAATCTTAGCTAATGCATGAATCCTCTTGTTTATAGCTGACGTATATCCTGTTTTTGAAATATAATTTAATCTTGCAAATCAATACTGAGTTATTCACAAATGTCCGTCTGTGTAGGTTCTCAGTCGTACAGGAGTTGTCCATCGTAGGCAAAGAGTATTCAGTCTTCATCTGTACTCTGTAGTTGAAGTGTAGGACGTTTCGTTCTTTATCCAAAAAGCTTTGTCAGCAAATGATGACTTGCCACGATCGTGGGTCTCTTAAGAAGGAGGAGTTGACCTCTAAGTCCCATCTCTCTTGGTTCTAAAGGTTGGAAAAAGAAAACATCCTGGCCTATTCACACCTAATTACTTCTCATTACCTCCCTATTTCTTCATAAAAGACCCATGAGCGTGTCAATTCTGCTCAGTGCTGACAAAGTTCTTTGGATGAATCCCACACTTCAACTACAGAGTACAGATGAAGACTGAAGAATCTTACTAAACATTATACAGAACCTAAAGATAAATGTGTGTTGTAAATAATTTTGTGGTTTTTGGTGAGGACTTGGTTTATTGTCCAATATCAAATCTGTATTGTAAGAAAATGATTCTGGTCGTAAAACTGCAAATTGTGGCAAGAATTATGCATATTTTTTACACCCTTTCTGCTCATTGCTTTACCTGGACTTACTGTTTGTGTGTACAATGTAGGGCTCGAGCCAGGCACGACTTACAAGATCAACCTCTACACGCTGAAGGGGAATGGTCGCAGCACTCCTGTCATACTCACAGCCTCCACAGGTAACGAAGCACTGTCCTCACACTCTCAAACACACTCCCGAACCGCTCCAACAAGCAAACCCCTCCAGACCCCAGCCCTGCAGCGGTCAGAGTTGGGTCTGGCTTGTACCCCCTTTGGGCGCGGTTTGGTTCGTTTTGGGCTGTGGAAACATCAGCCAAATGCTCCGTCCTGTTCCCCTCCTTGAGCCATTTGTGTTTAACTAATATCATTGTGTTTACATATTTTTTATTTGGACTGGATTCATATTTCAGTTTTCTCTCAAATTCAACTTTCTTTAACATTGCTTCACAACACAAACTTCATTCTAAAAACCACAATTCCAGTATACTGTATATTTTTTCGATCGAGAATAGCCATCATTACTAGAAAGGTTTATTAGAAAGGTTTTCATATTTTTTCATGAACACACTTCGCATTGTGACAAAATAACGTTAATCCCCAGACTTTAAAATTACAATAATGTATTTTCCTTCTTCTCCAGCCAAACCTGTTGTGATCCCACCCACCGACATCCGCTTCACGTCGCTGAACCCCACAAGCATTTCCTTCACCTGGGAGCTGTCGCGCAGTCCGGGGGTCACTGGCTACTACGTCACCTATGAGGAGGTGGGAGGACTGCCCCGGGAACTTACCCCCCGACCGCATGAGGGGCAGAGCTATGCCACCATCAATGGTAAGTCCTGACCAGCCTCGCCGTGTCAGCTTTGCATGTCCAAACCATCTCCATCTCCAAAATAACTGATGCATTTTTACCTTTTTAGTCAAAATGTGAGACAATGGGTATTTTTACCATCACGGTTGGAGTATTAATTTCGTCTACTAAAGTATTTAGTCATAATTTTAGTCACAGTAATATTTTTGCTGACTAAAATTACACTAAAACTAAATTAAAGTTCATAAGACTAAAACTATGACTAAAATCGCAAGATATTTTTGTTAACAAAAAACTACTAAATATAAATGAAAAGAAGCGACTAAAATGATCCAAACTTCAGTGACTTCAGTTTGAATTGAATTTAAATTCTCTGCCAAAGGAACAGCTCTGTGTTTGTTCATGTGGAGAAAATATTATTAAATATGTTTGAAAACAATAATATAAATGTAAAGTTTACTCAATCTATTTCAAATTTAGCCGACTATATTTACCTGGAATTTTTGTTGACTAAATTTAGACTAACACTAACAAGATTTGTTTTTTTTTTTTTACTAAATCTTGACTAAAATTTAATTCCATTTTCGTAGAGACTAAGACTAAAACTAAATTAAAATTTTCTGCCAAAATTAACACTGCACGGCTGTCCTTTATATGTGACGAAAAGGTTTCACAAAAGGTTGCACGACACAAAGAAAAAACTGTCATGTATAGTGCCTTTAATTCCAAATCCTGTCTATTTTGATCATTCTACATGCAAGAGCCTATAGTTTAAAATTGAGGCAGAGGGCAGCTGTCAAAACACAGATTTCTGGTCTTAGCTTATTGCTATTTTCTCTGTATTCTCTGTCAACACATATGAACTAAGGTGTGATCATTTTCTCATAAAGTTGTCCAAAAGTGGAGACAAAAGTGCATGATGTTGGCATTAGAAATACGAACATAAGAATAATGTGGCAGATTTGTGAATCCAATCACTACCAAATAATGATTAAGTTCAACATTTCTCATTTTTCTTTTTGTAGACTTTCATTCAAAAATGGTTTCTCTCTCACAGAGCCATATTGGCACCTGCTCCAACTAAAATAGAATCCTCAAACATGAACTCAGTGCATTATCGTATGTTTATGTCGGCTCTCAGTCGTCCACGAATCTCGTACAGTTCCTGAATCTGTTTTTTGTTATTTTGTATCACAGGACTGAAGCCTAGTACTTCTTACATCATCAAGATTGTAGCTCTGCAGAATGCTTTGAGAAGCTCGCCTCTTTCGGGAAAAGCCAAAACTCGTGAGTACATTTTTACTTTTACAAATACATAACCATTTTGGAAAAACCTTTCACAAAGTTAAATACTTCCACTCCTTTTTCGAAACATCATTCTCTCTTTGTGAGACAACTGGGCACACTTTCGCTCTTTTGTCATCACTGCAAAAAGTGAACAGAATAAATGTTCACTTGTATTTCCACTTTTTGACAAATCCTTTAGTGTACAATATTTGAGGAAATGTGTGCAATTGAGAAAAACAGTAAATTAATCATGTGATTGTCTACTGTCCAATCAGAGCCAGCTCCAGATCAGATATTGGTTCCTGATTTGCCCCTCCTTCCTGTTCCTCACCGGCCCACCAGCGACATCCTGGACGTCCCGGAAACATTCGATGACAACTTGTAAGAACATTAAAAAGTCTAAATAGTAATAAAATATTCCTTAAACTAAACATTATTTGTTATTTTTGACATTATTCGTAGCCGTTTTGACCTGAACCACGTGCATTTGGCCGGCACCAGTGGACAAAGCCAGCCGGGACAGAATGGGCACATTTACACAGAGTTCCAGAGTCTGGGACCAAACAATGGACTGAACGGACTTTACAATGGCCCCAAAGAGGGACAGAGGCCAACTTTCAGAGAGCCACTCGTCTATATCCCGGGAGCGGGCCCCGATGGCAACAGAGTGCCCCTGGTCAAGGTCAGTTTGTTTTACATTCTTGAAATTAAGGGCAGACACAGTATTATCACAGTTTCGCCAAATCGCAAGGTTATCGTTATCGTAAGCCATGTATCACATATCGCAGTGGTTCCAAAAGTGGGGTCGGGGGCCCACTGGGCGACTTCAGAGGGACTGGGGGCCCCAAAAGCTTGTCTGCAAAACAATTACACTGGAAAAAGTTCAATTTTGAAGGAAAGTTTTATATATTATTTAAATTTTATGTATTTAAATCAGTATTTAGTCGACTGTCATTGCTGTTAGTTCTTTTATATGTACATTTTGGGTTGTAAAACATACAAATTCTTGTGAATATACTGAATTATTATTATGGGGGGGCCCCTGTGTGAGCTTTGGAATGATAAGAGGCCACAACAACCCAGACTTTGAGCATGACTGGCGTATCATATCAAATCGTGAGGTACCCAGAGGTCCCCACCCCGAGTAACTAATATATCAACAAAATGAAACCATAACTTTATACCTAGCTCTATCTGTTATTTAGATTTCACCATATCTTATTAACACACCTGCTGTGTCTTACCTTAAGCCCTTATGCCTCAGTTTACTCCAGTTTGTCATTAAAATGTGGAAACATTGTGTGTTCTGCTCCTCAGGTGAGCGAGGGGCCACTGCCCGGTCTTGCGTTCGGGTTCCCTGACAATGAGACAGAGGTCCCTCAGGAGGCTCAGACCATCACCACCATCTCATGGCAGCCCATCCCCCAAACGACCGAGTACGAGGTGTCCTGCAACCCCCTGACCCACCTGGAGGAGAGGGGCTTCCAGGTAAAAGAACACACACCAATAACACATAATAATCACTGATGCAAATTATACCTGAATCTCAGGGATATTATCAAAAGCTGATGATGTGGCTGATGGTTCTTTCAGACGCGTCTCCCTGGCACCTCCAACAGCGCCACTCTGATAGGTCTGACTTCAGGGGCTTCCTATAACGTTTTAGTTGAGGCCATGAAGGGCGGAGCCAAAGAGAAGGTTCTGGAGGAAGTTGTGACAGTCGGCAATGCAGGTAAACACTGAAACATAATCAATGTATTTTATTTGTCAACAATGCCACCCCAATGCATTTAACAGTTAAAAAGTGGTGGAATAATAGAACGTTTTTGGATCTTCGTCAAATCATCTAAAGCAGGGGTGCCCAAAGTTTTTTTCCATGAAGGGCCAAAATAGGCTATAGAGGGCCAAAATTAGCAGGCAAATGGCAACATTTTTCTCAGTCATTTTGAAAGACAGGGTTATAAAAAACCTTAATTAATTATATACCTATATACTCATTATATACCTATTATTATGTATGTGAGAAAACACAGATGACAGGATAAATGAATGCTATCTAAATATAATTTGTGAGCAGAATCATGAAACATGAATTTACATTGTGTTAAAACATGTGTAAAAGTCTCAAACGATGACTTGATTTTTCAATCCTTCAAAATAAAGGACAGTCTTCAAACTTTTCTGTCAGAACTCAAAATGTTCAGTCACAATCAAATCAACGTTGACAATTTTTTACAAATCTAAGCACCATCTCAATCCCATCGACAATCTCCTGATAATTTCCTGAGTTACTTATACTGTTATGTAATAAAAAGAAACACTAAAACTACAGATATCAAGGTTCTAGCTTTCAGTATGGTTTCAGTGTGTAATGTTTTGCCTCTCATCTAAGAAGCTTTTTCAGCCCTAATGATCTTTGTTCGGCAGCACTTGTAGTGGTACCATAGTAATGGTTCCATACTGTATAGCCTATATGTATTTTTTTAACTACTTTCTGAACTAGTCCATCATTCTACACTTATTTCAATTCAATCATCTTTATTGCCAATTCTACTACACATTAAAGCTGTGCAGATAATCACAATGATGTGCCTCTCAGACCAGTGATAACACATGAGCACAATAGGAGGGAAGGGGAGAGTTCAGCTTCCTGACAGCCTGGTGGATGAAGCTGTCCTGTTCAGTCAGTTGGACCTGTCACTGCTGTCTTCTCCCTGCAGCAGGACTGACCACATCAGGACTAAAGGCATTATATAGGATTTTCATATCAAACTAGATTTCAGAATCACTTCAAGATCACGTTATCAACCTTTTGCAGACCTGCACCTCTGGCTACGGTTATTGGTTATGGTTAAAACAAATTCATTGCGGATTGTGATTGTTTTTTTCTCAACACACTTCTTGTCCTCCTCCTCCAGTTCCCGGAGACACCTCGCTGACCCCCGCCCCTCAGGACGTGTGCTTCGACACGTTCACCCACACGTATCACGAGGTGGGCTCCGAGTGGGAGCGCATGTCCGAGACCGGCTTCAAACTGTGGTGCCGCTGCCTGGGCCTGGGCAGTGGCCACTTCCGCTGCGACTCCTCCAGTGAGTGTGGCTTCATTCACCTCCAGCCGCCTGTACAGCAGCTTTCAACAAACATGGAATTAGTTACACAACAATTCTGTGGAGTTCTAACATTGAGGAATTTATAGAAGCTAAATTTGTGAATGTTAAAAATATATTATGACTTGAATTACCAGACCAAAATGTAAAGACTGGATTGCAACAACAAATCCAAGTTCAGCCAGTCGAAAACAGCTGGATTTATTTGATTTATGGCCAATATGATTATGATATTAAGGCAGAGTTTTTATCTTGAAGGTTAATGGCTACAAGAGTATCCTTTAGTAAAGGGTTTATGTTCCAGTAACGGAGACTATGGCGGCTTCCCATGGTCTAATTTTCTCCACCACAGTCTAAAAACAAGCTAAGCAACACATTCGGATTGGAAATGATTTGATGGCAAGCATAAGGACACTTGCAGGTCCAGGAAGAAGTCACGTGTTTGGCTTTATATCCAGTAAATTCAGCTGTTTTTGACTCATTGGACTTATTAATGCCTCTGAATGTATGTTTAAAATGTTCCTGTCCTTTTTGACAATTTTTTTGCAGACCAATTTTTTCAGAAGAAATGCTAATTATTTCTATAACTTCCTGAATATTTTTGAATGCCTTTCAACAAGCTTTCCAACAAAGATTAGCATGGGCAATCCTGGCAATCATGCTGATGTTTACTTAGTGTGCAAAGTCACCTACAAGCACAAATTGAATCCTTAAAATGTCCTGCCTGTCTGCCCATGTTAATATCTGCTCAGTTAGAAGAGAAAACTAAAAGCTACCAAAGCTTCTTACTAATTTCTAACTATATTCATCTTCTTACATTATGTTACATGTTGAAATGGTTTAGAGATGTAATCAACTGCTTTGTTTTGTTCTACTTTGTACTTGAGCCATGAGTAATCTTTCTTTCCATGTCCCTTGTCCACTGCGATCCCCCCGTTATGTGTTTGTTTACTTGTGCGTCTTTTCCACTCCTTCCTCCCGTTCCTCCCGCCTCCTCAGAGTGGTGTCATGACAACGGGAACAACTATCGCATCGGGGAGAAGTGGGACCGTCACGCCGAGAACGGTCACATGACCAGCTGCACCTGTCTGGGCAACGGCAAAGGGGAGTTCAAGTGTGAACCACGTACGTACTGCTGCTATTGCTACAAAAAAACTAAATATTTACAATTACATCGACGATTACAAGTACAAATTATAGGTACTTTCACTTTACTTAAGTACGTTTTATAATTAATACTTTTTACTTTTACGTCACTACATTTCAGAGCCTGCATCTGTACTTTCTACTCCACTGCATCTTTAAATTGGGTTAAAAGTAAAAGTATTTTATTTTCAAAAGTTGGTTTAGTGGTTTACTCCTTTACTCCTGGTTAAGACCCGGTTTAGATCTAGTTTAGTCCTGGTTTAGTTGTGGTTTAGTCCTGGTTTAGACCTGAGTTAGTGGTTTACTCATTAGACTTTAGTCCTGATTTAGACCTGGTTTAGTCCTGGTTTAGACCTACTTTAGTCCTGGTTTAGTTGTGGTTTAGTTGTGGTTTAGTCCTGGTTTAGTTGTGGTTTAGTCCTGGTTTAGACCTGGTTTAGTCCTGGGTTAGACCTGTTTTAGTTGTAGTTTAGTCCCAGTTTAGACCTGGTTTAGATCTGGTCTAGTCCTGGTTTAGACCTGGTTTAGTTGTGGTTTAGACCTGTTTTAGTTGTAGTTTAGTCCTGGTTTAGTCCTGGTTTAGACCTGGTTTAGACCTGGTTTAGACCTGGTCTAGTCCTGGCTTACACCTGGTTTAGTCCTGGGTTAGACCTGTTTTAGTTGTAGTTTAGTCCTGGTTTAGACTTTGTCTAGTCTTGGTTTAGACCTGTTTAGTCCTGGTTTAGTCCTGGTTTACTATGCCACATTAAATTCTTAAAAATACTTTTACTTTTTACTTATGAAGTACATTTTAAAGTGGA
>OMNZ01058241.1:8249-19351 GCA_900303255.1 Lesueurigobius sanzi | reverse complement strand
CCAGGACTAAACCAGAAGAAAACTATGTCTAAACCAGAAGAAAACTAGGTCTAAACCAGGAGAAAACTAGGTCTAAACCAGGAGAAAACTAGGCCTAAACCAGGACTAAACCAGATCTAAGTCAGGACTAAGCCAGGCCTGAACTAAGACTAAACCAGGTCTAAACAAGGACAAAACTAGGTCTAAACCAGAACTAAACCACGTCTAAATCAGAACTAAACTACGTCTAAATCAGGACTAAACCAGATCTAAATCAGGACTAAGCCAGGCCTAAACCAGGTATAAACCAAGACTAAACCAGGACTAAATCAGGACTAAACCAGGTCTAAATCAGGTCTAAACCAGGTCTAAATCAGGTCTGACTGTAGACATGATGTTCTTTTTATCAAATGCTCTAGTATTTTTACACCAGATGCAACGGGCTGCAGATCTGACCAACAGTTTAACTTTCATCTCTGGGGATCATCTCTCTTGATGATCCCCAGACTTTTGGACAGATGTTCTGTGGACTCATGTCACTAAAGTTAAACTGTTGGTCAGATCTGCAGCCCGTTACATCTGGTGTAAAAATACTAGATAAAAAGAACATCATGTCCACAGTCAGACTTGATGGTGGCAGAGTGATGGTCCACTTTGCTGCTTCTGGACTTGGACGACCTACAGTCTTTGATGGAACAATGAAATCTGCTGTTTACAGGAAATCCTGAAGGAGAATGTTCAACCATCAGTTAGAGAGCTCAAGTTCAGTGCTCTTTAATATGGCTGAGTTGGAAAATTTGTGCAAAGAGTGGGCCAAAATTATTCCCAGTGATGTGATAAACTCATCACAAACATTTCACTTCAGTTATTGCTGCAAAGAGTCGCACAAACGGTTATTAAGATCAGGGACATTTACTTTTTCACAGGGTCTGATGGTTTGGATTATTTTCTCCCTTAATAAATGAATAATGGTTTGCAAACTGCATTATGTGTATTTCCTGGGATTGTCTTTTTGTGACATAAAAAATAGCTGATGATCAGAAACATTTAAGTTTGACAAATACACAATATATACTAATTCAGGAAGGGGGCGTATACTTTTTCACACCACTAAATAAATAAAAAAATATAATAGATAGTTATATGAAAATGTATTAATATAGACACATATATAAAAATAAAAAAACAAATTTACTTATATTACATTAAATGCAGGAATTTCTGTGCAAATTTTATTTTTATTTAAGTAAGTATGACAATTTGTCACACATAACATATTCATATATATTCATTTATTTTGTATTTATTTATTTATTTATTATTTTTGCAGTCCTGGTCCTCCATAAAACTCCAGTAGAACATTGCGCATGAACACCACATCAGCTCATATTTTCCACTGGAAAACTGGGAAATCATTTTGATACCTGAGCTTACTTGAGATTACTGAGCTCAGATAACCTTTGACCTTTCAACAAGATAGAGAGTGGCAACCATAACTTGAAAAAAATGGTTAAAAAACATATTACAGCAGGAGAAGTGGGATGTTACACTTCACGTTCAGAAACAATATCAAGTCTCAGCGGGCCCTAGCATGGCTATAAAAAGCAATGTGACAACCAGCCCGTGTGACAACTCACCTCATTTATGTATATCGGTGCCAAATTCAACAAAGCAGGTTATTTGACGTTTTTATGTTGGATGTCCTTCCCATTACACACACATTGTACAAACCCAGTTCAGCACATTTCTGACAACAGCGCTACAATGCTTTTTTCAGTTCTTTGGTCAGTGAGTATTTTCTGATCCTGGAGGGTGTGCTCCGGTGCCATGTCTGGGCAGGGTGGTGTGGTTAGCTGCGTACCACCAACACAGCATGCTCCCCTGGATATAGGGAGGGAACACAGGCTTTCACATGAGATGATTTGCACTCGCATGAACATGTACGACGTGATAAAAACATGATGTATAGTCAGTGTATGTGTTTATTATGCAGTTGGCGGCCTGTATGCTTCTGGGGGTTAAAAGCTAAACTGCCATGGGATTGACCCTAGGCTTCAATGTGCCAGTGTGCAATTTACTATATAAATTAGCTTCCTGTTTATTTAACAAGCCACTCATTCATGTTGTGTCACTCTCTTGATTATATGAGCAAATGTAATATTGAATCTGATATATAAATGAGTCTGAGCTGTAGCATCTGCACCTGCTTTTTGCACCGCTTTAGCACACACCGGGGTTCATTTATCAAGTGCAAATTGAAAAATAAAATATGCTATTTTGTGGGCGTGTTGCACCAAATTTAACTTTCATCATCAAAATCATGCTTGTTGAAGTATTAGGGCCGCAAATCTTATGTGTAAATGAGAGAATACTGCGTGAGTGGAAAATGCACAAATGTCTGGGCTGCTGCTCCACTTTTGCACGTACTACTTGTTTTGAACATGAGCAAATGCTTAGTAAATCAGGCCCTAAGCGTCCTGATCATATTCACAGAGAATCAGAAATTAATAGAGATGGGCCGAGATCCATCCCTACTTAGATCAAAAGCCCATTTATTTTAATACTAGGGTGCAACCAATAGATGGATGGATGGATGGATGGATGGATAGATAGATAGATCAACCAAACCACACAACACTGGGATGCTTAAAGGGACTCAACGGAGGTTGTCAATTTTCATACTCGTGACTGCCACCTCTGTCTCTGTGACTGCAACCGCAGTCTCCATGTTAAGCTGGTGCATGACTGCTGCCTCGGCCTGAGGAGGCAACTTTAGAGTGACGGCAATTGAGTGGGATAGGTGTGGGCTCACAGTACAGCACGGGACATTGCTGGAGCATGTAGGGGGTGGAAAATATATTATGTTTTACATTTTAACTTCAGTAGAGTCCCTTTAACGTCCCAGAGAAGCCCCTAAAAAGCTACATGAAAGCACCCAGTCAAATAAACCCCTCGAAAACGAGACGGCACATCTCCAGGACCATTCAATCAATAAACAATAAATGAATCTAGATCTAGGACGAAGAAACAATTGAATTGAATGTAGATGGACGTTGAATATCCAAGCCTTAACTGCTCAAAAGTTGACATCCCCTGGCAGAATGTCAGAGTACATTTCATAGAATATGAATGATAACACAAAAACCTTTATTTCACTCATGGTCAGTGGTTGTGTGAAGCCATTCATTGTCAGAAAACCTGTTTGTTTACACTTAGAAACTAGCCAAATGTCCCTGATCAAAAATGTACATATTGTGCATCTGTATTTCAGCTGAAGTGAGTTTTTCTTTGCTCCTGAACAAGTTGTTGAAGGTCATGTTGACATTTGAGTAGTTTCTGCTTCATGATTTCAAAGGAGTCAGTAAATGGCTTCACACAACCATAATAACCATAATATAATGTGACCAGCCAAGAAATGTAGGGCCACAAGTGGATTCTGGGGCACTTTGAGTTATTCTTCGGATGAAGACAACACATAAGCAATTACGCTTTTCACTAGGAGAATACTGTCAGAAATGATCACACCGGAGTGTCCAGTATAGAAATGAACTGTTGCGGCACACGCCCAATGAAGGTCCTGAAAATACACCCAAGCCCAAATATAAAATGTATACCAATACTCAGTGGCGTGCTGGGTAATCGGGAGAATCGGGACGTTTCCCGGTGGGCTGCCTCACTTTTGGGCCGCCAGAGAAAATTTTATTTGATATTGCACTCTCTCAGGTGTGCTGTCAGAGGCCTATAGGCTGTAACTGTGCTGTCAGAGGCCTATAGGCTGTAACTGTGCTGTCAGAGGCCTATAGGCTGTAACTGTGCTGTCAGAGGCCTATAGGCTGTAACTGTGCTGTCAGAGGCCTATAGGCTGTAACTGTGCTGTCAGAGGCCTATAGGCTGTAACTGTGCTGTCAGAGGCCTATAGGCTGTAACTGTGCTGTCAGAGGCCTATAGGCTGTAACTGTGCTGTCAGAGGCCTATAGGCTGTAACTGTGCAAGTTGGTAAGGTCCAAGGTGCAGGGCACGGGAGACATATATGCAGCGTCAGTGTCGTGAGCAGCCAAGTACAGCAACAGACGCAGTGCTAGGCAGGTGCTAAATAAACATGAGCAATGTGTAAAACAAAATGTATAATCAAGAGCCTACATTTAATTAGTATATTACTGGTTATGCTGTGGAGATGCATCAGGCCCAGATCATGTGTTAAAAAAGAAAGACATCACTGGGAATCGATCCCACTATCTCAAACTTATAAGGCAAGCACCCTAACAACTCGGCCAAGTCTCTGATAGCTTTAGAGCTGGTCAAAATGATAAAACACCCGAGCCGAAATAATGTCCCAGCACGCCCCTGCCAATACTGTAGAGAAGAAAAAAAAACGAAACTCCTTTTGAGACTTCTGTGCTATTTTTCTCAAATGTTGTGCTGGCAACTTGTGTCTCTCGTTTCCATAACTGCTCACATATTACAAAACAATTGTAAAACCTTCCCTGATACCATTGTAACTCAGACCCACAACTGGGCCACCCCAATGAAAACAGTCTGGACACACCCCTGCATACTGTATATCCCATTACAAGAAGTCCAAACTACTGCCAGCGTCTTGTAAAATGATTAATCACATCTCACAGCATAAAAACACACGTTATTGTTTCAACCCGAGCTGCTCTGGGCCGATATCTCTCCATCTTCACACGTTTACCTCCGGTCAGACATTTTCTTTCCGCCCATAATGTGCTGTATGTATTTGGGGAAAGCTCTGAGTCAGCCGCTGGTTTCCTTCAGCCTTTGTTTATTGCTAAGGAAATGGGGGAGATTTTTAGCGAGCGGTAGCCGGGATGTAAATGAAGCGGAAACATTTGGCCCAGACACTTTACGAGGTGTTACGAAAACGGCACGCGCGGTATACGCAGCGGGTAAAAAGGTCACCCCGGAGCAGGGCATGAGCCGGCCCGCCAACTAAGCCTTTAGACACTGTATCTGCTTGTTGTGGAATCATTTGGAGATATCAAATGGGCATAATGGGATCCTGGGCTCTAAGTGTAGGTGGTGCAAGTCCTGTATTTAGGGATAATGAGTAATCCTCGACATCCAGCAGCTCGCCACAATGCTGGGTTTCGCTGTCTCTATCAGGCGTGCTTTTAGCATTTCACAACTTGAGATTAGGATCTGCCACGCCGGCAGAGGTTAGGGCCAAAAAATCGAATGGAGTGATATCAATTTGAAACTTTTTAATGTATATTACTGACATGGTGCGGAGCTCGCCTCTGCTCCTGCTAGCTTCAGTGTCGAAGATGACGAGAACACAACAAGGCCGGGCCGGACAATCTTTCTGTTTATTGTAGCTTTAAGTTTAAAAGGTGCACTATGTACATTTTTAGGTGGAACAAAAAACCCTTGATATTAGTGCATTATTTGACCTTTCAGTGACCCAGTGGTGGAATGGGTGCAGCATGGCACCGCCTTTATGACGCTCCAGGATCACTTGTTTTAGGGTTTTTGGTCAGTTTCTGGTAGAAAACCAAAAACATTTGATCCTGGTCAGCGCTTCACTATAAGCTAACCTCTTATCAGTCTTTTTAAACCTAACATACTGTCTCCACTCGTAAACCAGACGGAATGGTAATAATGAAAACTCCCACAGCTGTAAGTGTATAGCTCGCTGCATGATTGTTAGTCCTTCAGCGCATGCGACCGGAGCGGATGTCACTGCAGCCTGTTTAGAGCCACAAATCCAGAGCTACATCCAAGAACAATATTTATCCCACACAGTGTCACCTCTCTGCAGCACATACTGTAGTTAGCTGCACCATAATGACTTGTGGAGCACAGGACAAGTGTTGTTTCTCCACACTATATTTGTCTGAGGCCCGTCTGAGAGGCAGTGTGGAGATCTGGTGTAAAAGGCCGAGAGGAGACAGCAGGGGGACAGAGAGGAGACACTGGGGGAAAGACTTACAGTGAGTCATATCAATGTGTAGCTTTTGCTGTATATTACAGACATAAGCATGAGAAAAAAAAAAAAAAATTGGTGTTCAAAACTCAATAAATCAGGCTTGAAATATACAGTTGTGCTCAAAAGTTTACATACCCTTTTAATCTTTTGGTCATTTTTCATAGAATATGAATGATAAAATATTTTTTCCATTCATGGTTAGTGGTTGTGTGAAGCCATTTATTATCAAAGAACTGAGTTTAGTCTTTTGAAATCATAATGAAACAGAAACTACTCAAATGTCCCTGATCTAACGTTTACATGACCTTCAACAACTGCCAGGAAAACTGTTCAGGAGCAAAGAAAAACTCACTTCAGCTGAAATACAGGACTCTCTGAAAAAAAAGTTTTTTTTTTTGTTTCATTTTGATCAGGGACATTTAGCTAGTTTCTAGTTGAAAAGCGTAAACAAACAGGTTTTTGACAATAAATGGCTTCTCACAAACCACTAACCATGAAATAAAGATTTTTGTGTTATCATTCATATTCTATGAAATGCATAACTTTACATCCCCTGGGAGAATGTCAGTTCTGACCACAACTGTACCTTTTTCCATCAGATTTTGACGCCCAAGAATTATCCAGATGGTAAAAGATATTGACTAAAAAGGCACCTCATCAAAATACACTTTTCATCCTGGTGTAGACCTGGTTCAGTCCGGGTTTGGGGCTGGTTTAGATCTGGTTTAGTCCTGGTTCATTGTAAATAGCCTTCCTCTGCTTTGACGGTTTTTAACAACGATCTGGAAATAACACTACACTAAGTCATTTCTGGACTGTTTTGAGCGAAACAAAAAGTGGCATGTAGATTCCCTTTCTGTTAATCTGGGCAATAGGCACAGCTCGGCTGAAAAGGGACAGAGAGAGATTGAGAGAGTGTGGCGCATGCAGCGTCTCAAATGAGGAAGGTTGGTTACAAGGTTTGGGTCCGGACGGGTTGGTGTCTGGGTACGGATCCAGACCGAGGTCCGCTAATCCATGACCTCTGCTGTAGGAGCTAGTAAAGTGGAGATTTTGTTGCAAGAGTGAATAAAAAACATTTGGAGAAAAGTTCTGTAAGGTTTGTCTGCTCATGCGTGTGTAAATCTACCACAGCTCTTTCAGATGGCTTCTCCCAGGAAGGAAATGACCATATATGGATTACAGCATTGTATGTCAGTATTTGTGGAAGGATATGTGTGGAAAACAGGAGCGCAGCCAACTTGGAGCGACTTCCCGGTAAAATCTGACACACGACTCGACAAAACATCATCAAATAACCATTGTGAGAGGTGAGTTTAGTCTGTTTTTTACTTTGACATTGAAACTAACGATCAATGCTTTCACCTGCAGCGCCGCCCTTTGATGTCTTCTCGCTGTTTAGCCAAAGCAAAAGCCCAATATGACCAAATGCATTTCCACTGGACCCAGTTCTTCCGAAACAGACGGCTTTGTTGACAGCGCAGACAAACCCCTCATCACACACTCTATACTCCATCCCATAAAAGTCCACATTTCACAGATTGAACCGGGCCAGAGAGGAATGTTTCAGAGAGCCGTGTTGTGTCTGCAATCTCCAAAATACCGGGATGTTTTGGAGTTTGCGTTTGGTAATCCACAGACATGAGGACATCCCAGAATAAGTATGGAAAGCAGACGCTGGTTGTGCTGGCCGCTCCACTGTTTGCTCAGGGCTTTGGACAGCTGCCCCACCATGTTTGTCAGGGAGATATTTTGGCTCAGGAAAAACATTTGTTGTGAGTCTGTTCAGGGACTCACGTGGAGGAAGGACCAGAGGCGTGTCCAGAGGTCACTTTGACCTCACTGAGATTTACATTTGTACATTAAGAGGGTTATTTATCAAGAAAGGTGAGTGCAATCTGGAAAATAGAGCATTTACTTATTTGTGTTACACCTAAGGTGGCCAGACTTTTTACATTAACAACTGGGACAAAAATATGTTATTTCAATTAATGACCAAATTAGCTTGAGGTGATACTAGTTCAGTCGCTATACAAACTTTCACTGGCAAGGAACACAACCTCATGAGTAGATGCTAGAAAACTTTATTGAATGAATAAGAGAACGAGAGATGATGATGATAGCAGTTTTGGGGCTTCATCAGAAAGAAGAAACATGTTGACAGAGGGAGAGAGGGTGGGGCACAGAGACGTTGGACGAGGTGGGGTATACACGGTAGTGATGCTTTTTTTCTGAGCCGCCCCAAACCAACCGGAAGAAAATCAGACCCGATCTGCCAGACCCTAAAAACTGGGTCTCAATTTGCCAACCCGACCCGATCCAATCCGCACACAATACACACTGCCTGTCTATTAAAGGGGAGCGGACCACGTGAACGCGAATTTACAGAGTAGAAATGACTCTTTTGTTTACATCTAACGAGCTGCTGAAACACATTTGAAATATGGATTTATCAGGAAGCAATGAGCAGAAACAATTTACTTTTATCAAGTCATGGACAACTATCAAATGAAACAGGAGTTTGGAGTAAAGTGATCCATGCAGGACTCAGGAGCAGGAGATTACCTTTCCACCAAGAGGGTGGTGTGCAGCTGCTCTTTTTCTCTCCTGTCTCTCTCTTGAGGTTTGTAATTCTGTTAGATCTTTGTCTCATCATTTTTATCACCAAATAGTCCCAGTCGGCCCTGGCTGTAGCGTGTAGTTGGTTTGTGCTCGTTGAGCATGCATTTGACCGTGGAGACTATTTAAAACTTGGACCAATGATAAAATAAAAGACTAGTAATGCGTTTACCCTATTAAACTGGATATTCAACAAGGCACAGCCTACTTAGAGAGAGGTTTATGGATAATTATGCATTTTTTGCGCTGAAAGCTATAGAGCATCGTAGTCCTGCCCACAAGCTCGTCCCCACGAACTGAGCCCCGGTGCCGGAAGAGATTTCCCCCATTCATTTTACTCATAGACTTTTCGAAAAATTCAAATATTAAGAGTTTAAACATACCACGAAAGCTAATCGGCTACGTGGCAATTCCTGCCCATGATTGGTTTGATTCAAAAATTTAGACCGAATGATGAAAAGAGGCAAAGTTTTTGTACATTTTCGAATTGCTGAATTAAGAAACTCCGTATCCCATCAACCATTGCGACGCAGCGCCGCCGGGCGATTGCGAGATGGGATCGCTGAGGATAATCGGTAATGCAGTCTGATATCGAAATACTGCCGTTAAACCATGTTTTTTCGAAAACTAGATTGAGTTCATGCATACTTTTGTCACCTATAAGTGACTATAAGATCACTTTATCACCACGTAGCTAGTTAGAGGCTAAGAAAACGTATTTTGGACGTTACAGAATTTTTCGAAAAGTCAATGGGTAAAATGAATGGGGGAAATCTCTTCCGGCATCGGGGCTCGGTTCGCGGGGACAAGCTTGTGGGCGGGACTACGATGCTCTATAATAACATATAAAAATATGTGCCATTTATAACCCGATCCACCCGCACCCGAAGTTTGTGAATCTCATTTGGGTATCCGAACTGCGGGTGCCCGGTGGGTGCCCGGTGGGTGACCGCGGGTTTCGGGCCGACTAGTCATCACTAGGACATCACTAGTACACGGTCAGCTTAAGGTCAGGAGGTCAGGTCCTGCCCCCGGACTTAAGATAACGATCTTCATTTATGTTTGATGGACACGTGGCCAAAAGTTATAAAGTATCAAGTAAATATGCTGCTTTGGACATTTTTCATAATTTTTTTGATCATGTGCCTCTGCCACATGACCCAAATCAAAGGGCTACAGTATAATAGTGCGTTGAAAAGCTTATTAACTTGTAAGGTCCAAATGTGGGCCTTTAATTGACTTTTATTGGTGGAATATTACGTGTGTTATCGTCTGTTGGCTAACGGAAATCACGCTACGAAAGCCCATTAGCTCCACTTACCTGAAATGAGCTGTTAAGGTTTTCCGCGGGGTCACCTGGTCAGGCTTGGGTCTGGCTCTTTCAAACATGGCCGCCTGGTGCAAACGTCTGGACAGAGAAATGAAGGACTCAGCTGAATTTCCGCTCGATGGTACACAATGAGGCGGTGTAAACGACTTCCCAAAGTGGCGAGTGGAGACTTTGTTCTGAGTCGGCAGCTCGCAGGCCTTTTATCAAGATGGTCATGCTGTAACCGGGGAATATAGCATAACCCTGATGTCATTTTACTTCATGCCTCAGTGTAGACCTGAATTAAGTGCAGAGGTGGGAAGAAACAAAGTAAAAAGTACACATTTTAGGTACTTTATTTGAGTACATTTTATGATGAATACTGCATTTTAGAACAGTATCTGTACTTTCTACTCCACTACATGAAAATAATGGGTTAGAAGTAGAAGTATTTTGAATGATGGTTTAAACACATGCATTCACGGTGACCTCAGGCCTAGACAGAGGCGAGTCGGACCGATGTTTTTGGTCATCCCAGATCTCATATGGACTTTGAATAACTTCCATTTTGTCGCCAATACTTATTTTAAACTTCTGTCTGAACCTCGTCCGGTCATCAGACGTCAAAGGGCTTCTTTATTGGGATTTCGCAGCTTACTCTCTTGGAAGTGTTCTTCACAGCCCAACCACTTGTGCATGTGCACAGATGTCAAAAAAGATGTCAACAAAGATTTGCCTGTAATATCACAGTAATCTAGAACAGAGTTTCCTAACCAGGGGTACGGGGACCCAAGTATGTGGAATCATTTCAGATAAAAAATAAGAAGAAACAAATTGTGTTTTTGATTATTATGGTCAAAGAAAATACATTTTAAAACATTTAACCTTAACCTCTTAAACCCTATAGGACCCAAATTGGGCACTAAAATCTCTCTCCTTCCCCTTTCTCTGTCTCTTTCCTTCCTCTCTCTCTTTCCTCTCTCTCTCCTTCTCCTCTCTCTCCCCTTCCTCTCACCCTCTTTCCTTCTTCTCGATCTCTCCTTCCCCTCTCTCTGTCTCTTTTCTTCCCCAGGACCCAAATTGGGCCTGTTGGGGTTTAAGAGGTTAAAGAGTAAGATATTGAGATTACCGTATTTTCCGGACTATAAGTCGCACTTTTTCTCATAGTTTGGCTGGTCCTGCGACTTATACTCAGGTGCAACTTGTATATGAATTAATGTTATGTTAACATACCAGTAGGGTTGC